>PVKU01000343.1:398361-533295 GCA_004027475.1 Anoura caudifer | reverse complement strand
ATTCAGGGACTTTCTATTATTTTGTATAACTTCATTGGAATTATACTAATCAATGAACCTAAAATACAAATGTCTAACAATCCCACCACCTTTTGATCACCAAAACAAACATGTAAGGAGAGATAGACAGGAAATCCAGCTACAGTTGTTAATTCAAGAAGTCTAACTCATTATTTTATTTTTTATTTCTTGAACACTAAGAGGGCTCGGACTGCTTAAGTCTCTCAAACCAGGGTAATTTAAATAAGCCAACATATTTTCTCTTATGGTTAACAATTATATTGCTCTGGCTGTTGTACACCCCTGTATAAGGGAGAGGGGAATCTGTGGAGATTTTTTCATCCTTTCAGGCAGTTCCATGGGGAATACTGTCCCTTCCTCTTGGGTGGTACAGGAATGAGTAATTACAGTACAATGCCTATATTCAGTAGCAAAAGCAAAATAATTAAAATAAAACAGCCAATTGTTAACCCAATTTGGATGCCACGTTCTCTTCTGGGGAGATGAATTCCTTGAACTCGAGTCCTCCATGCCCGGACCTTGTCAGACAACATGGTTGGAAGAGGATGTGGCACTCTGGGACCAGGGGCAGGCAGGGCCCCAGGCCTGGGCATTTGCGAAACAGATCACGGCCCTGGGAAGCGCCATTGAACAACCTTGAACTACGAGTCCTATTGTACTGGGCTTTGAGACGTGTGACACTCAAACAGACCTCTGCCCTGCAGAAGATGGACCCGCTGTGCATGTGGACCTACTCAGTGTCTATTCTGGAAAACTTCATAGCTGTCTGGTCTGTGCTGAGGATGGCGGGGGCTCCAGGGTGGGAACACCCTCCTTGTGCCTCACAGAGGGAGTCAGGCCAGGATGCCCCCCACCCCCAGGTGCTGGGCTTGCTCCTGGGCCCTTTGTGACCCCACCAGAAGGGTCTGCTCCACCCCCCTTCTCTGGATGGGGCTGCGCCTTGAGGTGACGCCCTCTCCAGGTGGTGGCGGCTCTGACCGCTGGGACCCATGAGCCCCCATGGCTCCCCTCGGGGGTTCCAGTCCCCAGGTCTGCTCACACCATCCAGAAATCTGGAGTTTCTTTCCAGAACAACTTAGAGAAACACCCACGGGGCTCGGGGACAAGCCAGCCAGCCCTTCGGGAACACCTTTCCAGTGTCCCTGCACAAGCACATGTTTCTGCGCACAAGGAGGACATGGGGGTCCCGGCCACACTTTGGTGCCACTTAAAACCTGGTTGGGGACAGGAGACACACAGGTCCCTACAGCATCCCCATACGTGTCACTGGACAAAGCCCATCTCTGCAGCCAGGTGGCAAGCGTGTCGATGAAATGCAGCAAAACCAGGGAGCAAGTGTGTCCAAGGCCACGCTGGGCAGCAAGGTCAAGATTGGAAAGAAGAAGGAAGGTGGTCCCCCGGGCCGGAGGGCCCCATGGCCAGGACAGTGTGGTCGCTGCAGGGGATGCGTTGGCCCAGAGGCTGGGTTCCCGATGGGTGCTGGCATATCCGTCCATCATTCCAGGACCCCGAGTCCGCCTGACACGGCCTGGCTTTGAGGAGGGGCCAGTGCGTCCCCCACCCCAGGCGGAAAGGGAAGTACTGGAAGGGGGATGAGCTGCATCCAAAGTCACAGGTCCAGCACCTGTCTGAGGGAAGCGACCCCCTCCCCTGACAGTGGAGGCAGGAGGTTGGCCAGGAGGACCACCCAGCATCAGGTGCTGGGAAAGAGAAGCCAGAGGGGGCGGGGCTCCAGGCTGCCTGCTGTGTGCTCGGGAGGTGGTGCGGTGCAGTCTGGAGGCTGGCGGACAGGACACCTGCAGTCACTGGACTGGGACAGTGTGACTTGTCCCCTAGATCCAGTCTCCAGACACCCGAGTCTTCTCTACAGCCTGCCGTCTCCATGCCTTCAGGGCAGGACCTCCACGTACTCGCTGCTGCAGTTCTCTGGGGACAAGCAGGAACCAGCGTGAAATCCAGCACCCAGGAGTCTTCCCAACCTCCTGCTTGTTGGGAGGGAGACTTGTCCCCCCATCTGCCCACCACCCACGTCAGCCTGAGGCCATGTCAGGGCACCGTCTACAAGGGCAGGGGCACTGCACAGAGCTCCCCTCACCACCTTGGGGCCCTGCTTTAGGAGTCAGGCCCCAGAAGATGCCTGGAGTGGGGGCATCCTTTTTCCCAAGGAGTCCAGGTGAGGGGCATTTCACACCAAGGATGCAGAGCTGACCACACAGGGATGGCAGATGGCAGGTCTTGCCTGGTTCTCTGGGGCCTGTCTCTGAGGGGCTGTCCTGCGGGTCTGGCCGTCATTCTCTCACTGCTGAGTGTAGTCCTCCCCCTGACCCCCAGTGGCTCCTGTGGCTCCACCCATGGGCTGCCCTGACCCCCTGCTGCTTTGTCCTGTAAGTTCTGGGGAAGTGGCCCTGCAGCTGAGCCTGCGGGAAGGGACTGTGTGGTCCTGGGTGCAGGCCCCTGTGTGTGGGCGGGGACAGAGAAACCAGGGCGAGGGCCAGGCCGATCACTGCTGGGCCTCACTGGGCGGGCTGGAGCAGGGGCGGTCCATGCGTTTGCTGGACACAGAGCAGAACGCGTGTGGGTGATGCCTCCATCATCCCCGCTCACCGACAGCTACTGCCTCTCCCGCGGGGCTGTAACCACAGGTCCCAGCAAGGGGAAGCGGGCCCATGAAGGTCTCAGGAGGGCTGCGTCATGTTCAGACTGAGGGTCACAGACAGTCTGTCTGTCTGTAGGCGTCCGGGCCAAGCCTCGGGGGGCTGTGGTGGAAGACACCTCAGCCTGGATCCTCTGTACCCATGGTGGCATCTGAGGTGACTTGTCCCCCAGTGCTGCGTACAGAGCGGTCAGCACGCAGGGGCCCCTGGGACCTCGGGGAAGGGTCAGAGCAGTGTGGTCATTGGACTTTCTGCCTATTTGTCCATCTGTCCCAAAGTCGAGGGCAGGCTGGGTGTGACGGCATCCGCCCTGATGTCCCAGCTCCGTATTGGCCACCCCAGGGGCTCAAGGCACTGCCCGCCCCCCACAAGCTGGGATGAGGGACCTTTGGAGCCAAGTGGCAGGAAAAGCCACCCTGTGCTGGCTCCAAGGGACGGCTTTACCGTAATCGTCGTCCATGTCCACCTTCGAGCTCCGCCACCTCAGGCAGGGCCTGGCCCTCTTCACTGGGTACAGAAGAGGAAACACCAGCCCCTGGTTTGGTTTCTGGAATTTGGAGACCAGTTCCTTGAGGTTGGAGAAGGTCTGTGTTGGAAAACTGTCCATGGTCTGCAGAAACACAAGGAGGAGGCCACTCAGCATCGTGCAATTGTGTGTGACAGGTGACCTTTTTGGGTGGCCCCCAAGTTGGCAGGCCTAAAACTTGGCCCCCAGGCCTAGGTCCCCAGGGACAGTACGTCTGCAGGACCCCTGTGACTCAGCCACCGGGGACACCAGCTCAGGCTTCGTCCTGCGTGAGCCCCTGGGGTGGCTCAGGGACAGCTGGTGCCACTTGGCACCTCACCCATGGGCCTCACTCTCAGGGGACCGGTGACATGGCTTTCAGATGGGAAACTCAAGTGTGCGAGCCACACGCCTGATGGACTTGGAACCCCCGGGAGAGCAAGCGAGACGAAAGGTCTTGCTGTAAGTGGTGAGCAGGCACACCGGCGTGCCTTGGGGCGAGGGTGCACATTTTCTATTTGCCTGCTGTCAAGCGAGGACGGTTTCCTAACATAAACCTGATAGAAGGACATTTAAAAAGCAAAAATATATATGTAAAAACAATAGTGTGTCTGCTGAACTCTCAGAGAGCCAGAGAAAGGAGAGAGCCCTTCGAGGCAGCTCCTTGGCTCCTCTCAGCCAACTGTGGGGCCCATCTGACTCCCAAACCCCCATGCCTGCCCCCGCCCTCTCCAACCCCTTCCTGGTCCCCCTTCTCAGGACCCCCTCCTCCGTGGTTGTGCCCGGAGTCCAGCTGTGCATTCGGCCATGGAGAACCCTGGGCTGTGGGACTCTCCGTTTTGAATAGCCACCTTAGTTGGTCAGAAGTGGAGCTGAACGTGGGTGCTTTCCTGCTCCTGTCCCTTTGTGGAACGCACCCCCCTATGTGTCCCTGGGGAAGACGATCCCAGATTCCCCTGCCCCAGCCTGCAGCTGCGGCCACGGGAGGTCTTGTGATGCCATCCTCACCTCTATCTGGTACTGCCCGTGTTTCTCTTTGAAGATGCGGTACGTGTAGACGCAATTTTTGAAGCTGTGGAGAGAGGACAGTGAGTCAGGTGGTTCTTGGCAACATGCTGGCACCCACGGCATGTTGAGTGAGCAAAGCCTTTGTCAACCATGAGTACCAACACTGAGGATCGTTTTCTGACCCTCTTGGTGGTAGGACTGGAGGAGAGTGTGCGGTTTGGAAGTGGGAACCCTAGTTGGGAGGTGGACATCAGGGTCATAGCCAAGGGCACAAGGACAGAGGGCTCATGGCCAGGCCTCTGGTCCCCTCTCAGCTCTAAGGGCACTGGAGGCCCTGCCTGTGCTTCAGGAAGGGGCCCCACGAGGGACTGCAGCATGCCCACAGCACTGAACGTCGGAACCATGTGTTGTGCTCTCGCTTCCCTCGGGGACAGCAGCTGCTGGCTGAGTGACTCAGCTGGAACCAAGACAACAGACCCAACCTGGGAGCTTGCACAAGGAGAACCAGCTGCCATGACCTATGTCCCTCCCATTCCCAGATGTCACCAATGATCAGACATGGGGATGATGCGCTCATAGCTTTCTAGGAGAAGAGAGCACATGCTAAAGGTCTCCATCGGCTTTCACAGGTTTGGAATCCACAGAAATATTGCAATGTAAAAATGGTGTTCATAGACATCGAACTGAGGGCCTGCCTGCCCGATTGACCCCAGCGCATGCATCTGTGCCAGCTAGTGAAGCGACCAGGGTTTGGGCAGAATCAGGAAGCCAGACACCCCCTTGCAGCCTGAGGAGCAGCAGGCAGTGCAGCTGATTGTTGGGAGAGTTCCGTTCATTCAGACCCTGTCCTGTTTGTGGGGTTTCCTGAGGCTGGAATAAGCCCAGGGTGTCCTCAAGTCCTGGAGCAAGCAACAGAAGATTTACACAGGCCCTGGCACACCTGTGGTCAGGTGAAGTGGCCTGCAGTCTAAGAGGTCTCAGGAAAGCCTTTTCCCAGAAGTATCATTCAGATCAGGGCCCCGACATTGCATTTGGCTGATCACATCATGGTTTTGGAGCCCAACTATCACCTAGCTTACATTAAATTCTTCAACAAGGGACTTTTTTCTCATCCCAGTTAATAAAAATAACATCGGACTGGGCTACCCAAAATGAGACACCTGAAACCATAAAACTCCAGGAAAAAATTAGGAGAAAATCTCCGTGAATGGAGGTAGGCAAGGATTTATCAGACACAACACAAAAATTGTAATCCATAAAAGAAAAAAATTGAGACTTCTGGCCAAGATGGAGGCATAGGTGGACATGCTGCACCTCCTCACACAACCAAAAAAAGGACAGCAACAAATTTAAAAACAAACAACTGGAACTGACAGAAAAATCAAACTGTATAGAAATCTGACAGCCAAGGAGTTAAAGAAGAAACATTCACCCAGACTAGTAGGAGGGGCGGAGACAGGCAGCTGGATAAAAGCACACACAGCCAGGTGGTAGCTGGTGGACTGGGCGGTCCCACATCTGCATGCGGATTAAACCGGAAGAACAACTGGGGAGTGAGACAGACCACACAACCCAGGGTTCCAGCGCCAGGGAAATAAAGCCTCAAACCTCTGACTGTAAAACCTATGGGGGTTGTGGCAGTGGGAGAAACTCCCAGCCTCACAGGAGAGTTTGTTGGAGAGACACACAGGGTCCTAGAACATTCACAAACCCACCCACCCAGGATTCAGTGCCAGAAGGGCCCAGTTTGCTTGTGGGGAGTAGAGGAAGTGACTGAAAGCCAGCAGAGAGCTGAACAAGCGGCATTGTTCCCTCTCGGACCCTTCCCCCACATACAGTGCCATAAAGCAGCAACGTGGGTTGCCCCGCCCTGGTGAATACCTAAGGCTCCACCCCTTACTACGTAACAGGCACCCCCAGATAAAGAAATATGGCCCAAATGTAAGATCAGATCAAAGCTCCAAAAATAGAACTAAGCAATGAAGATATAGCCAACCTATCAGATGCAGAGTTCAAAACTCTGATAATCAGGATGCTCACAAAATTGGTTGAGCATGGTCCCAAAATAGAGGAAGAAGTGAAGGGTATGCAAAGTGAAATAAAGAAAAATGTACAGGGAACCACCATTGATGAGAAAGAAAGCAGAACTCAAAACAATGATTTAGAGCAGAGGAAGAAATAAATATTCAACCGGAACAGAATGAAAAAATAAGAATTTAAGAAAAATGGGGAGAGGCTTAGGGACCTCTGGGACAACTTTAAGCTCACCAACATCTGAATCATAGGGGTACCAGGAAGAGAAGAGGAAGAACAAGGAATTGAAAACTTATTTGAATAATTACTGAAGGAAAACTTCCCCAATCTGGCAAAGGAAATAGACTTTCAGGAAGTCCAAGAAGCTCAGAGTCCCAAAGAAGTTGGACCCAAGGGGGAACACACCAAGGCACATCATAATTACATTATCCAAGATTAAAGATAAGGAGAGAATCTTAAAAGCAGCAAGACAAAAGGAGATGATTACCTACAAAGGAGTTCCCATACGACTATCAGCTAATTTCTCAAAAGAAATCTTACAGGCAAGAAGGGGCTGGAAAGAAGTATTTGAAGTCATGAAAGGCAAGGACCTACATACAAGATGACTCTATCCAGCAAAACTTTCATTTGGAATGGAAGGACAGATAAAGTCAAGTTAAAGGAGTTCATCATCACCTAGCCCTTATTATATGAAATGTTAAAGGGACTTATCTAAGAAATAGAAGAACAAAACTATGAACAGTAAAATGACAACAAACTCACAACTATCAACAACTGAACCTAAAACAAAAAAAAAACACAAAAACAGACTAAGCAAACAACTAGAACAGCAACAGAACTACAGAAATGGAGATCACATGGAGGGTTATCAGTGGGGAGGGGGAGGAGAATAAAGGGGGAAAAGGTACAGAGAATAAGAAGCATCAATGGTAGGTACAAAATAGACAGGGGGAGGGTAAGAACAGTATGGGAAATGGAGAAGCCGAAGAACTTGTATGTACAACCCATGGAGACGAACTAAGCGGGGGGATGCTGGTGGGAAGGGGGTGCAGGGTGGAGGGGGAGAAAGGGGAGAAAATAGGACAACTGTAATAGCATAATCAATAAAACATTTAAAGAAAAAATTGAAGAATTGGTCTTCATTAAAATTGTCAGCCTCTGTTCTCTGACATCTGTTAAGAGGATGGAAGGACAAGTCACAGATGGGGGAGGAGCATTTACGAAGCACCCGTCTCAGAGGGAACGAGCATCCAAGGATGGAAAGAGTCATCAAGACTCAATGAGAAAGTAAATACAAACGTGATTTGAAATGGGCAAAATATTTGAACCCACCCTTTGTCGCAGGAGATACGTGAATGGCAAGTAAGCCCGTAAGCAGACACTCAGTATTGTCAGTCAAGAGCCAAGTGCAGATCAGAACCACGAAGAAATACCCCCTGCACGCTAACATGGCTGGTGTGAAAACGACAGGCCAGACCTGAGCATGCGGGTCGGAAGGGCTCTTACTTTGGAGAGCAGCTCAGCAGTTTATTTTTCTTTTTTTCTTATACTCCCCTGAGGCCGTGCTTATTGATTTTAGAGAGAGAGAGGGAGAAACATCGATGTGAGAGACAAACATCACTCAGCTGCCTCTTCCACGGGCCCCAACTGTGACCGAACCCGCAACCCAGGCACGTGCTGTGACTGGGAATTGAACCCACAGCCTCTTACTTTATGGGATGGCACCCAACCCACTGGGCCATGCGGCTGGGGCTGTTTGGTAGTTTCCTAAAAATATGCAACCTGCACTGAGCACATGACTTAGCCACCCCCTCTTCTTATCTGCATGGGAGAAATGGCAACCTGGTGCTGTGTTCATGGTCAGCGTGGGGCATCCGGTAGAATGGATGTTTCCGTGTTTGCTGTCTGGCCCTCAGGACACCGTGGGGGCTCAGTCCTGGGTCGGGGCGGCCGGAGCAGGGCTGGCTCTGGGCAAGCGGCCAGGCCTGTGGTCCAGGTGAGTTGATCAGTCACCTCTGAGGTCTGGGAAGCCTTCAGCCCATGTGAGGTATGTTTTCAAATCTTTGGCCTCCCATTTTCAGGTTTGGTCAGAAAGGGCGGACACAGGTGCCCCAGAGTCTCTGCCCAGTGGGCATGGGTGGGGTCATGGGTGGGGACAGGGTGTGCGCCCAGGTGTCTGGGCATTGGCGCCAGGCTCATGCTGTGGCTGAGTTTGTGGGGAGACTTGTTCGTGGCCACATTTTAGTTTTATTTTAACCAGACTTTAAAGACCATGGAAGGGCAGTGTGGCTGTCCCCTGGTGCTGAGGACTCAGCCCACCGCGCTCACAAGGCTGGCAGAGGCAGCTGTGGCTGCAGCCACTCCCGGAGAGGACATTCTGAGGGTGCAGCTGAGACACCTCCTACTTCCTTTTCATATCCTTTTCTCTCCATTGGAGTTTTGAAAAACAGCAAACAAGATTGATTGATTTCTTTTTTTGTTTGTTTCTGAACTTGAGTGTTCCTAAGATCTCAGAACCTGAGAGTAAGGAGTCTCGGGCCTTACCTCCATGGTGAGACCCGGCAGGTGGCCACCCCTGGAGTAGGGGGTGGCCCTGCACAAAGCCCCATGTGTCCCACTGCACATGGACCCCTTGCAGCCCAGATGCGACCCCACTTTGACTCCCTGGCTCCGGGCAGACCCGCTCCCGCCTCTGGTGCACAGGAAGTCCCTCGACCCAGCGTTCGCACACTGGTATCCTTCACAGGCCCTATTGGGCTGTGCATCAGGCAGCGCTTCCTGCCCACAGCCACCACACCTCTCTCTCTGGGGCTTTTCTGCTCACCTCTGTCCTTGCATTGGAATAGAACCATCTGCTCTGGCGTTTACACTTGACCTTGTTCTATTCATTTACATGTTGAAGCTCCATGGGGAAAAGGCACAGGCTCCCTCGTGGACTCTCCTTAGAAAGCTCCCCAGGTTCCACATGGTGTTTGACTCTGTAGGATCTGGTACTTTCACACACGATTCTTAAATTACGGAAGTCGTTCCTGCACCCGAGCGACATCCATGGCGCAGAGACATTGTTGCAGGGATAGAGCGGGCCCGTGGCCTCTTCCCGGAGGTGTCCGAGTGTGGCACTGCAGGCAGCCCTGCACCTGCTGGGAATTTTGCTCAGATGCAGGGATGGAGGTGGCATCTGTCTTTTCATTCCACCGGGGTCTCGCTCTGCCTCTCGCCTGCTCACACAACTGCAGGTCTGGCAGGTTTTCCAGACTGTGGCTGGATTTGCTCAGTCGCGTTCGCACCAATTTGCGCAGCGCTGCTGTCATGTGGTGGGGCCCAGGCCAGAGCCTGGCAGGCGAGGGGGTCGGGGGGCCCCTGGGAGCCTCTGCGCCTGACCAAGCCATGTGGTCATGCCCGCCTTGAACGTCCCTTCCCCTCTGAGAAGGGCCGTCCGTCTTCCTCAGGCAGATGCCTCACCAGGCTCCCACGTCTGATGGGCTGACTGCAGTCCTTTCTGCCCCACCCACAGAAAGAAGTCCTTTTGGGGATGCAGTATTGTTTTACAACGGAGGGCCACTGTGAGGCCAGCTTTCGTCAGTGAGATTTGGGGTTGTGGTCCATGTCCTTCCTCTGGGCCTCTGCGGAGCCCTGTCCTCACCCACGGAAGGGTGGAGGGGGCCTCTCCTGTTTCTTTTCTGTGTATTTTGTCAGTTCTGAGTGAGACCTGGCTTTTTCGAGTCTTCATGTTTCTATTCCAGATAATTCCCTCCTCACCCTGTTGTCCTTCACTTACTTTTCTATTGTTTTAAAACTCTTCCCTGTTCATGGAGATTATTTTTTTCTGTTTATTTTTTTAAGTTGCTTTTAACATCAGTTTGTTTTTTTTTTTAATTTACAGTGGTCATATTTATCTGTCTTCCCTTTTTTGCTTTCTGGATTCTATATCTTGTTTAGAAAGGCAGATATCCTTGTTTATTGACTTTTCTTTAAGATTTTAGTACTTTTTTCAGTTAAATGCTAGCTTTCACAGGTATAAAATAATTTCAGCTGTAGATAATAACTTTGCATCTTTTTCGTCTGTGTTTATACATTTTCTCTGACCAAGTGTGACCCAGAAGTGTGATAATGAGTGACAGCCGCTGTCACTGGTCCCTTCTGGAGCTTTGCCCGGCCGTGCGTGAAGGATGTTCTGATCTAGCTTCGTGTGGTCAGGAGCATGTACCTGCATGTGAGGGGATGTGTGTGCACACGTGTGCATCTGGGTGTGTTAAACCAAGGGGCGCATGTTGAACTGTACCTAATATCTTTTTAGTAAATTTGAGTGAGCTACACGGTTTGCAACCTTTGCCCTGTTAACATGTAGTTAAACTAGTAACTTTCTAGACACACAAGCCATTGAACATAGTGTATTTTATGCTGATGGCTTCTATTTGGTGAGTAGTTTATAGAAAATTGATGTTAAAATAAATTAAAATTGGTCTGTAGTTATCTCGTGTGTGTGTGTGCGCGCGTGTATGTTGGGAGAAATGTTTGCCTTCCTACATAGAAACTGAAGAAACAGTCAATAAAAAAAAGACAGAGTGAGCTAGAGACAGACGAAGGCATGATTATACCATTTTGGAAAGAAGAATTGCTCATGGCTAAAAAACACATGAAACTGTCTTCACAGCACTTGGGGTTTAAAAAGTCCAACCACTGATATGCTGCCACCAGCCCCACAGAAAGCAAGGAGCCCTCGGCTTGGTCTGCTAGCGGTGATGGCCACTCTCGTCCCACAGCGCCCTGACACCCACCCAGGGACACACTGGGCTTTCAGTCCTGTGGAGAGCAGGAGAGGAGGTTCAGCGGTCTCCCCCAGGAGACACCTAAGGACAGCAGGTACCCGCCGAGCCCTCTACAGATTTCTGTCTCAACAGCCTGAACAAGGCCACTCGCAGGTGGCTCTGGTGGCTCTGGCTGGGACGTCAAACCCGGAGTTTCAGAATGGTATCAGACCCTTGGGAAATACCAGATGAATGGCAGCAGAACAGCCGTCTGAGAAGCCCTGGCCCTGTGTCTTCATCTTGAAGATGCACGCTGTGACCGGCCACAGCAGGCTGCGGGGGAGGCCGTCTGCCACGGCCCTTCACAAATGTCACAAAGTGGGAGACACGTCATCAGCATGTGAAATACTGTAAGGGGAGTGAACATGGGTGAAACCTCGGTCTCTCAGAGAGAAATTGCCCAAATGGCCCTGACCTTTTCCTCAGCAAAGAAACAGGCAGAAAAGGACCCCCCATTTGGCAGTCCCCTCCTGGACTCTGCGGCCCTGCCCTTTGCCCTCCTGCCCCTGACTCTGGCGTCTGTGCCAGGACAGAGGCAGACAGAGGCCGTGGACGGCACCCCTCCCATGTCCCCGGCGGGACCCTGGCTCGCTCTGCTCACTGAAGCTGATGAGTCAGAGCAAAATCCCAGCTCTGTTTCATGTGGCTGCCATCTAGATGGCCACTCTGTAGTTTCAGACATGGGGATGGTGAGGCTACTCACGAGACACAGAGGCACAGGACACCCGGCAGGGACTCACTGTCCCGCAGCAGGAAATTGCCGTCGACCTGCTGCGTGAGCAGCAGGCCCTCGCAGTCCCTCTTGGATAGAGGGCCGTGGTAATAGGGCAGGTCCATAGGAGCCTCTCGCACCCCAAAACCAGCACACGTCCAGAGCAGCTTCCTTCTCTGGCTGCTGAGGAGACAGTTCTGTGGACTCGGTCAGTTTTGCAAGCTTCAGGAAGTGGGAAGGGAGGAGGTGGTGAGTGACGGAGACCTTTCAGCCAACAGAGGGCCCCAGATGTGATTCATGGGGTGTGAGGCCTGTCTGAGGGCCTTTGGGGCTGTGGTGTTCAGCGGGGGCCATGATGCTGAAGTCTGGCTACCCAGGACAGGTTTGCAGGCTGGCCCTTCCCCGAGGGCCCACTGCAGGGAGAGCAGTACCGCCCTTCCCTGTGATGGTGCCCGTCTCCTGCGGGAGCTGCCTCTGACCGTGCGTGAGGAAGTCAAGGTGGGTGCTCAGACCGAGCCAAGATGCTGCGTGAACCCACAATGGAACTGCTGAGAGGATGGGACTTCCATGGGTCAATGGGAACAGGAAGCTACCAGAATCTGTGGTGGAAGCTGCCCATCCCCTGGACGAGGCTCTGGCCTTAGGTGACAAAGGCCATCCCCAGCGTCGCACTTTGGGGGAAGTAGCAGATGCAGGTAGAGGGACACCTGGGTGTGCAAGTTAGCGCAGGGATGGTTTTTCAGGCAGAAGAAAAGGGGATGTTAGGCCTGGTTTCAGATCCCCGCCCTGGAGACAGAAGCGATGCCTCCCCATGAAGAAGGACCAAGAAACATCTGTATAGCCAGAGGCACTGAACCAACTTAGACAAGCTGGTGCAAAGATCCCCTCTGTTTTTTTATACCCTAGGATGGCGGTTTCTCTGTCTGCAGCTCAGTTAGTCCTAGGGTAGATACAATTGAGATACAATTGATATGTAACATTGTGTAAGTTTAAGGTTTACAAAGTGATGCTTTGATACATTTCTATGTTGCAAAATGGTCACCACCATAGATAGCATTAGCCAGCCTGGCCACATAATTACTATTTCTCTTTTGTCCTGAGAGCATTTAAGATCTACTGTTACTTGTGTGATAGAGGATTCGTAATTGTAATCACCACGCCTCGCACGTTAGATTCCCAGAACTCATTCATCTTATATTCAGAAGTTTTTATGCTTTGCCCAACATCTTCCCAGTTTCTCCACGGCCTTTTGAGCAACCAACTCATCCTCCCTGTTAGAATTAATCAATGAATCATTAATTTCAGAGACATCAGCCATGTAAACATATCTAAATGCAATGTTAGTCAGTTGGTATACATGTATGTAACTCCCCCCCACCCCTGTTCAGCTGCCTTACTCAAATATCTGTAGGATTTGCTGTGTATCTCATGTAGGAATCTACGCAAACAGGACCATGTGCTCTTAACACATTCTTAACTGGGAGGATGATTTTCCATGGCCTGAGAGGCCAGCCTAACCTTGAACCTCTCCACTGGGCACGGTGGCTGCCTGGTCCCCCCCCCCCCCCGGGGTTGGTGTCAGGAACTGCAGCTCGATGATGCTGATCAAGAGAGATCTGCTCTCCAATCCCAGCTGCGTGAGCAGCCGTGGGCCCCTTCTGTGTAATTTCCTGGGAGTCATGGCAGGTGAGGAGAGACTGTTCGATGGTGACGGAGGGGCTTGAGTGCCAACCTTGGTGTGCGGCTGTTTCCCGAGTGAGGCAGGAGTCACTGGTGCCTGCTCATCTTTGTCCTTACAGGAGCTTTCTTGCCTTTCTATCAACCAAATCACCCTCCTCAAGCCCAGTCCCCTCCTCCCTACTCAGCATCAGATGGTGCAAGTTGAATCCATGCTGCATCTCTCTCCTATCACACGGGTGAAAATTGAGAGTGAAAGTGACCTGGGCTGGCCGTGCTGGGGTGAAACAGAATAATACCGCGCGCACCGTTGGTCAGAGCGTAAGATGGCTTCTTCTGCTGCAGAGGGGAGTCTCGCATTCCTAGCAGAGCAACACACACCTTTACCCATGACAGAACCAGCTTGGTTCCATTTTCTGATACCCAGTGGGATAAGGAATCTAGGGGAGCATAGTGGGTGAAATCTTTAGACAAATGTTTGAGAATGACCTTGACAAAGGGAGACCAGGCCATCACCACCTGCACCCACTGACCTCAGGCTCAGCGGGCCCCAGGTGGGATGATCAGCGGTTGATGGCCCACCAGCTGGCAGCAGGAAGCATGCAGGCCTCTGTGAAGTGGACGTTCAAACACAGGTGCCTCCCAATGAATGAATGCAACCAGCCTCTCCCTGTGCGACTGTCCTGAGGGAGCAGGCAGGTGATCCCACTGTGAGGGAAATTCCACGGGACAGTGAACAAGGCTTGTCCACAGGCCCATGCCACACAAACCGAGTCAGGTGCTGGGGTGAGGGCCACTCATGGTGTAAAGATGCTTGTGAGGCATAAAACCAGCACAGTATGAGGATCTTGTTTGGATCCTGGTTTAAAAAAAAAAAATGAGTACAAAAAATTTCCTGCCATAGGGGAAATCTAAACATTGACTGCATACTAGATGACACCAAGGAATTCTTGCGGATTTCGCCAGGGGAAGTGATGGCATTGTGTGTACGTGGGCACGTATCCATTGCCGGGCGATGGCGTGTGGGGTGTGTTATGTTAATATCCACCTTTGGATGTGTTTACGGTATTTCACGATGAAAAAACCCTTCCACTCTGATGCTATTCTGATTCCACGTCCCCCTTGAGAATAGCCATATGGTACACAGAGGTGGCATTCCTCCCCTGCTGGGCCCCCATTCTCTCATCTGCAGAAATCCAAGCCAAGGGCCACGTCTGTAGCCACTGCTGACTGGACCAAAGATGGGCTCATCAGAAGCCCCTGCCAAGAAGTCTAAGGAAAACGAATATAGGAGAGAGAGGCACAGGGGACTGGGAGGGGCAGGGAAATAATGGAAAAAACTCCTCTAGGAATGGCCATGTAACAGGTATGTTTTGGGGGCTGTGAGCTGGTGGGCATGGCCCTCCCACCCTCCCAGCAGCCAGGCAAAGAGGGGGAACTTGGTCCACAAGATGAAGAAGGAAGTTGACTCCTGGAGAGAAGCGGTTCACAAGACAGCCCTGCTGGCACAGCCCACAGAGGGGAAGAAACTATTTGCAAGCCGAATATCCAATAAAAGATCTATTTCTGAATACATAAAGACTCACACAACTCAATAGCAAAAAGAAGCAAACAGTGCAATTAAAAAATGGACCAGGGATCTGAATAGACATTTTTCCACAGAAGACAGCCAAGAGCTCCATGAAAAGATGCTCAGGGTCACTAATCATCAGGGGTTTGCAAATAGAAACCACAGTGAGGTATTACCTCACCCTTAGCAGGATGATCATTGCCAAAAAGGCGAGAAATGAGTTTCGGGGAGGATGTTGGCAAAAAGGAAGTCTTGCGCACTGTTGGTGGGAAAGTAAACTGGTGCGGCCACTGTGGAAAGCAATACAGACATCACAAAAAATTAAAAATAGAGCTACCATATCATCTAGCAATTTTGCTTCTGCGTGGGTGTGTTTGGAGGAAATAAAAAATACTAACTCTGGAAGGTGTCGGCTCCCCCATGTTCACTGCAACATTTTTCACTATGAAAGCCACTTGGGTGCCTATTGACAGTGGAGGAAGAAGGTATGGTACATATGGTTATCAAATGAAACATTACTCAGCCATAAAAAGAAGGAAATACTGTTTGTGACAACATGGAACTTGAGGGCATTATTTTAAGTGACACAGTAAGTCAGGTGGAGAAAGACAAATACCGTATGACCTCACTTACATGGAGATTTAGAAAGAAACAAGCCCTGGCTGCTGTGGCTCAGTGAATTGAGCACCGGCCTGTGAAATAAAGGATCACCGGTTCGATTCCTGGTCAGGACACATGCCTGGGTTGTAGGCCAGGTCCCCGGTGGGGTGCATGGGAGAGGCAACTACACATTGATGTTTCTCTCCCTCTCTCCCTCCCTTCCCCTCTGTAAAAATAAATAAAATATTAAAAAATAAAAAAGAAAAACAATGAAACTCATAGACAGATATCAGACCAGTGGTTCCCAGAGGCGGAGTCGGGGGGAGGGAATTGGGGGAAGGGGTTCAAAAGCTACAGATGTTCAGTTGTAAAATGACAAATGCCCAGCGAGGTGACAGTAGGTAACACTGTTGAGTGGTGCAGGAACATTCAGAGTCAAGCCTCAAAGTTCTCATTGCAAGAAAATAGCTTTTTCTTCTTTTTATTTGTATCTCAACCAGAGGATGGCACTAAGGAGACTGTGGCCATCTCTTCACGTGCCGTAGGCCTACCCAGTGATGGCCCTCACTTGAGGCCCCACAAAGCTGCGAGAAAATGAGAACTTCCTACTTAGGTTCCCCATGAGTTTCATCTTCCTGATTCCTTCCTGCAGCCTGGCCTCTGGGATTTTTGTCATTTGAATACAGTTCCCTCTGTCACAAGTCAGCTGGAGCTGGTTTTTCTATCTTCTACTAAAGATGTGAAGTCAATCTGGCCTTCCAGGCAAAATTCTGTTGTCAGGTCCAAGGGTGGACGAGGCCAAATCTGAGTGACAGGGTCACAGGAGCGAGACTCCTGCAGAACCTGGGCAGTGGGGTGGAGAAGGCAGAGCGTCCACGGTCATGTGGGCAGGTGGCGTGAGTCTCTCACTCGGTGCTGGGGTCTCAGGCACAGCCTCGTCCGTGTTCTCCAGTGGCTGAGCATCATTCCCTGAGCATGCACTCTGGTGGCACACCAATGTCGCTGGACTCTCTGCAGCTGGAAGGGCAGAACTGGCTGTGGGGGAGGCAGCGGGGTAGTGGTGGTCCATCCCCAACAGACCAGCAAACTGGTGCTTAGTACTGAAGGCACGGGGCTTATGAACTCCTGATTTCATGGGTGTGGGAAGGGTCCGGGTGTATTTTGAGTTAGGAAAGGCTGCAGACCAGCGAGTCAGATGACTCCATCTATGCGCGTGTGTGCGGTTGTGTGTGCGAGTGTGCAATGCTCCTATGGGTATGTAAACGCTCCGAGAGGAGTCTAGGAAGAATTTTACCAACATATTAACGAGGGTTGTTAGAGGGTTTCTGCTTTCTTTGTTTGCCTCTGTATTTTGTTTAACTTTTCTACAGTGAACTTGTATAAAACGTAGGCCTTTTCCTCCAGAATCTAGAGACTTCCATATACCTCTTTAAGGGCCTTGGGCCAGCACAAAGCCCCGCGCGTCCCACCGCACGTGGACCCCTCGCAGCCCAGTTGTGACCCCACTTCGACTCCCTGGCTCTGGGCAGACCCGCTCCCGCCTGTGATGCACAGGAAGTCCCTCGCCCAAGTGGTCGCGCGCCGCTATCCTTCGCAGGCCCTATCAGGCTGTGCATCAGGCAGCGCTTCCTCTCCGCAGTCACCACAGGCCGGCCGCCTCTTCCTGCCCGGGCCCCCACGCTCTCGCCTGGGCCCGGAGGCCCGGGAGCTGCCAGGGCGCCCCGTCTAACGTCTAACATCTAACATCTAACGTGGCGGAGAAGGCGGGAACTCAGCCCGGCTGGAGTCCGCGCCGCGCTGCCCCGGCACTTTGAGGACGTGCCCGGCAGCCAGACCCGAAGGGATGGAGGGCATTCCTGCGGAGAAGGACGGTGCTGCAGCGCATTGCGCACGCTCAAGTGAGAGCAGGGGCGCGGAGGGCTACGGTGACGGCACTGGGTGGCGGGCTAAGCGGCAGGAGCGAGCAGAGCGGGAGAGTTTCCGGGGCTGCGAGAGAGGCAGGCAGGGCGCGGAGACGCAGCCTTTCCGCGGGGGCTGGGGACAGTTAGCGCCCACGCGCTCGGAGCAGGTGTGTGGGGCCAGGAAAGGACCGGTTCTCCCAGGTGTCAGCCTCGATGAGCAGACCGAGGCGGGCTCGCTAACGGGAACGGCTGCCCTTGTCCCAAGACGCGCGAGGACCACCTGCTTAGAGAGAGACTCTCACTTTTGAACCTTCGAGCGCTCCGCTTCCTTCCCTGGAGCCACGCCCACCCGGGCTCCCGCCTCCTTCCGGTGCAGGACGGGCTCTGGGTCCGCTTCCGGCTTCCGGCGGGGCGCGCGGCTTCCGGCGTCATGGCGGCCTGATCCTGGCGGTGGCGGCGGCGGCGGCGGCGGCGCGCGGTTGGCCTCTCCCTGCGGAGCGGCCGGCGGCTGCGATGTGACCCGCGGGAGCGGCCGGCTGCCGGGCTTCGCATCAGTACCGCGTCGCCCTCAGTCCGCGCGAATGGCGGGGTCCGGCTGCCCGTGGGGCGCCGAGCCGCCGCGCTTCCTGGAGGCCTTCGGGCGGCTGTGGCAAGTGCAGAGCCGCCTGGGCAGCGGGTCCTCGGCGTCGGTGTACCGGGTGCGCTGCTGTGGTACCCCCGGCTCGCCCCCTGGCGCGCTCAAGCAGTTCCTGCCGCCCGGCGCCTCCGGGGCCGCCGCCTCGGCCGCCGAGTACGGCTTCCGCAAGGAGCGCGCGGCGCTGGAGCAGCTGCAGGGCCACCGCAACATCGGTGAGGGCGGCGGGCGGGTCCGCCGAGCGGTCGGGCGTGCAGGAGCGGGTGCGGGGCGGAGCGCAGGTGTCCGGCTCCGGAACGGCAGCCGCGCCTTTCCTGTGTCGTCTGGTCTGGCGTGGAGGTTTTTAGCCTCTGCAAGACAGTGGGAAACGGACCCTGCTCCGCTGGTAACGCCGGTAGACGCTGCTGGATCCGCAGGTAGTCTGGCCTGGCGAGACATGACTCAGTGATTCACAGGGGCCCTTGTGGAAGTGTGACGGCCGCACACCTAGTGCGCTCACGGTTCCGACACTCAGACCGTGAGGTCTGAGCTGATCGCGGATGGTGGACCAACGACAGCGGCCCCCGTTGCTCCCCGCCCCCCAGACTCCCATTCTGGCTCTGCCTAATCCCTGCTTGCTGCCTGGGCAGCATCATGGAAGATGGGCCTTCGGTATCTCACCGTTTTGGAGCATTGAACACTAGGGTGTCTTTTTTTGTTTGTTTTAAGCTTTCTACGCTTTGTACATAGCTATGGTCTTTCCGGGGGGAAATTTTAGCAGTTTGCAAGCCTAAGGACTTGTTGAGTCTCTGAAAAATTAGACGTGTTTTCAAAAGGCACACTCCCTTCTTTTAATATTGAGATTATCAAGTGCTATTTTGGATCAGGAACCAATCTTCAAATTTTGTTTTTTCACATTGTGACATTCATCTTGAGTAGTATGTAATATTTGGGTTTCTACTTTAGAAAAATTTGTGTATTGATTTTAGAGTGAGAGGAAGGGGGAAAGAGAAGCATCGATTTGTTGTCCCACTTATTGATGCCTTATTGGTTGACTCCTGCGTGTGCCTCGACTGGGGATGGAACTTGCGGCAGAGCATAGATGATGCCCTGACCCACTGAGCTACTTGTCCAGGGCTGGGTTTTTTTTGTTTGTTTGTTTGCTTTTTAATTTTTACTTTTGCTCATCTTTGCTGGGCACAGTTAGTGCATATTCACCCATCACGAGTGCTTGGTGGTGATATACAGCTTGAATTATTGTGCCACATGTAATAAATATCTTTGAATAGTAATTAGCTGCTGAAGGTGGTCTCATTTTATTTTGCTAAAATGACCCAGTGGCCCAGAAATCTTCCTTGTGGAAAAATTAGTTGCAGTGGGAGCTTCCTTGCTTGTCAGAGTTATTCTTCTTTAGAATGTCCCAGGCTTGCGCCCTGCAGTTGCCTGCCTCAGTGGTGGCTCACTCACCCTGGGCTGACTCCTGAGGCAGTGCTGTTTGTCTCTCTTCCCAGTGACCCTGTATGGAGTGTTCACCACCCACTTCCCCCCGAATGCGCCATCCCGCTGTCTGCTGCTGGAGCTCCTGGATGTCAGCGTGTCGGAGCTGCTCCTGTACTCCAGCCACCAGGGCTGCTCCCTGTGGGTGATCCAGCACTGCGCGCGGGACGTGCTGGAGGCCCTTGCCTTCTTGCACCGTGAGGGCTACGTCCATGCCGACCTCAAGCCGCGTAACATCCTGTGGAGCGCGGAGAGCGAGTGTTTCAAGCTCATTGACTTTGGCCTGAGCTTCAAAGAAGGCAACCAGGTAAGAAATGCTCCCCACCTGCTTCAGGGTCTAGGGCGGGTGTTGTAAAGAACAGGCGGTTTAGTGGGGGCTTCAGATCTGTTTGTAATTGTAGTTCTGAACTCCTGGGGGTGAAGCAGATGGAAAGAAGTTCCTCGTCAGCGTCAGCATGCGTTTGGTCAGGGCGGGTGGCCAGTGAGATACAAAGGGGCCAGACACTGTTGGGAGTGACGCCCCTGCAGGGCGTTCTTTTGTTCTCTGCTGAATGACTGGTGTCTGCACTGTTGGGGACCCCACGGGTGCTGGTTCCGGCAACCCCCATTCGTCTTGGTTCGTCCGGTCTTTGCACAGTGTCCTTGTTTACCAGCAGTGCCTCACAGACAAGAGACTAAGGAATCGAGGGGCTGCTCGGAAAGTATGCGGCCTAGCTGTGAGACCTGCCCAGCTGAGGAGCTGGAGAACGAGGGTGGCCAAGGGCAGGGTGTCCTGGGTGTCCAGTTGGCAGCAAATACAGTGCAGAGGTGGATGGATGGACAGAGAGCTGTTTTTCACTGGGTGCCATATTCATTTGTCTCTTTTAGGATGTGAAGTATATTCAGACGGACGGGTACCGGGCTCCGGAAGCAGAGCTGCAGAACTGCCTGGCCCAGGCCGGCCTGCAGAGTGACACAGAGTGCACCTCGGCTGTGGATCTGTGGAGCCTCGGGATCATCCTGCTGGAAATGTTCTCAGGAATGAAGCTGAAGCACACGGTCCGATCTCAGGAATGGAAGGTAACGGGCACCAGAGCTTCCCTCTGGGTCCCCGGTCCCAGCGTCCGGTCCCCAGCTTATGATTCTTGGTGAGCACTCTGCCTCACGCCCGCAGTCACTGTCTCCTGCATGGGTGGGTACTGCAGTGGCTCCTCCCACCCAGGCTGCTGCTCCTCAGCTCAGCATCCCTCCCTGCTCCTGGGCTGGGACTTGGCCCAGAGTGGGAGTGGGGACGTGGGCCTTTTCCCCAAGGAGCAAAAGTGATTTCTTTCGTCCAGTACTTTAGTTATGCTATTTCCTAAAATACTAATAGTGCAACAGTACGTTGTGAGGTGAACGATATACTCTTTGCGTTACAATCACAGCTTATGTGTATTGTTGAAGCATTTTCACGCAGTCTCACTGAGTGCTCCCGACGGTTCCGTGAGGATAGTGAGTGAGGGTGTAGGTCACTCTGTTTGGGGGAACCGGAGGCTCACGTGTGGAAAACCCCTTGCCCTGGGCCACACAACTGTCCCTCTCTCCTGCGTTGGGCTCTGCCCACAGCTCCACATGCTGCCTTCATTGTGACTGGCATGCACCCTCTCCTGGTGCAGCAGCTGCTCTGGCAGCTTGGGCTCTGAGCTCCAAAACCCCACCCCTGCACAGCAGGGAGCCTCCTCTCTGTTCCTGCATAGTTAGGGCCCGTGCACCCTGTTTGCAAACATTCCCTGGGGCTTGAATGTGGGGGTGGCCTTGTCAGGCTTAAGGCTGGAGGTTCGAGGACACAGTGCTGAGGAGTCACTGGTTGTTATGGTGACATCTGATGCATGGAGTGTGGCTGTCAGTGCCTGGGTGGAGTGCTGCAGTGACCTGGTGGGTATGCTGGGTGCTCACCTTTGGCACAGAAGCATGGCTGTGCAAGGGGGATCAGCGCCCCTGACAGTCGGGCCAGCCCCAGTCTCTGGTGCTCCCGTGCGTTGGCCCTGACCATCTGAGCCCCTGGGATGGCATCTGCCCAGGCCCAAGCGAGCAGAACTGGGTGGCATGTGGGCCCTGTGTGGTGAGATGCAGAGGTTGTACACTGGGGGACCCCAGCATCCACCCCCAGGTGGAGACATCGTGGTCGCACATAGTGTCACCTTCTCCACGGGGCCCATCAGCAGAGGCCCTGGGGCTGGACTGCCAGGGCTTGTGGCTGCCTACTGCTCCCACTGAGCTATCTGTGGCGGCCCGCGGGCCAGGTGGCTGTCTGCGCAGGGAGGGCGCTGATAGCGCACATCTGTGTCATGGAGTGTCGGGGGCAGAAAGGAAGCACCCACAGTGCTTAACGCCGTGTGCCGGTGGCACATGTCCGGTGAGTTTCAGTGTGACTGCTGTGCACGCCTCCGCACACTCGGGGAGCAGGGTCATGTGCATAGGCGTCGAGGGTGAGTAAAGCGACTTTAAGTGCTGCCTCATGCCCTGAGAGCTTGTTCTCCCTGGAGGCACGCCACCGCTGCCACCACCGGCTCCCCCCGTACACGGAGCTCCAGTTTCCCGGGGTCACTCCAGCGCCGTGTCTCCAGTCATTCATGTGGTGCACGCTTGGGCAGGGCCCAGCGCTGAGGACCGAGGCCCTCTCCCTTCAGAGTGTGAGGTTGGGGGAGGCGGGGTTTCAGTGGCATTTCACAGGACACCAGTGTCTGGTCCTCTGGAAGCAGTGACTGAATCGAGTCACCAAAGGAAGACTTTTCTCCCTTTCTTTAGGCCAACAGCTCTGCCATCATCGACCACATGTTTGCCAGTAAAGCGGTGGTGAACGCCGCCATCCCAGCTTACCACCTCCGAGACCTCATCAAAAGGTATGGCCATGCCCTTCCCCTGGCTTGCACTGAACAGACACTTCTGCTTCTGACCCTACGAGTCTCCTGGTTCTTTTTATTTGCAGTAATTACAGACTCACAGGAACTTGGGGAAGTGTTGCCGAGAGGCTGGCCCTTCAGCCAGCCTCCCGCAGCGGGTCCCTCTCTGTGGCTGTGGTACAGGGTCTCACCTGCAGGCAACAGCACATGTGTGGCACTGTTGCCCATCTCACGTCCTTGAGTGCGGCAGAGTAAACAAACAGCATCGGTGTCTGGACTGGGCGTCACATGGGGTTTTTTACACTGAGAGGAGGCCATGCGCAGCCACGGACAGGCTCTGTACAGCTGGAACTGCTGTGGTGTGTGCCAGCTGTGGCTTTCTGAAAATGGGGGAAAACTATATAGTGGATTTTTGCTCAGAAGTAAAATCATCTAAATTCTAGTACTAATTTTGTGGTTTGGGTTTTTTTTTTTTTTTTAAATAATAGCTTTTTAAAAAGATTTTATTTTTTTAAAGAGGGGAAGGGAGAGAGGGAGAGTGGAGAAACATCAGCGTGTGGTTGCCTCTCCTGCGTCCCACACTGGGGCCCTGGCCTGCAACCCAGTGACCTTTTGGTTCGCTGGCTGGCACTCAACCACGGAGCCACACCAGCCAGGGCTAAAGTAATAGTTCTTCTTCTTATACAACTAATACTAAATTTGGAAGCTGCAGGAAATTGTGATGAGGAAAATACAAATTATAAACCCCTTTCTCCTGTTAGTGCTTGGTGTGCTTCTCGGGGCTCTTCTGTGTCTCTGGTAGTGTGTCAGGCATGTTGTTCGGACTCTGGTTTGTGGGGCAACATGGACCCTGAGCACAGCAGTGCTGCTCCAGGGACCCCTGGGACGTGCCATGTCTGCTACTCGTGTCAACAAATGGAGTGGCACGGTCGCCCCTTCTCCCTCCCTGAAAATAATGGCAGCGGACCCCCTACTGGTCCCTGCTTGCTTTCAGTGCAATGCATCACCCAGGTGTGCATCCTTACACACCTCAGCTTAGAGTTGCTCCTCTGAAAGAGAAAGTAAGTCCCTTTAAAACCTGCTTTAATCTGAAAGGGCCACTTCTATCTGCTGCCCCTTCCATGCCTGTGGGTTGGACAGCCTGGTCAGCAGAGCTGCCCGCAGCGAGAACTGCGCAGCGAGTGCACATGATGTGGCTGGGCACAGAGCTCTGTGTGCGTGCTGCATGGAGAGGCTTGGGGCTGCCAAGAGCTGCTCTTCAGGACTGTGGACGGCGCAGTGCTGCTTGCAGGGGGGTGCCAGCACCTGTCAGCACTTGTCGTCAGGGCTGCGGGCGGGATGGTTGTCCTCTGTCATCTGGCCTTCACTGGGTTGACTGGACACGAAGATGGGTTCTCTCTGGTTCCTGGTTTTTGAGATGCATGGACACCCTGCCCTCCTCTAAAAGGGTCCGTGCCCGCCGGGAGGGGAACGACTCCTATAAACTGGGGCTCAGGCATGTCCAAGGTGTGTCTGTGTACCTGATGCATCCTGGCCGCTGCTCTCTCTCTGGTCAGAGCTGCCTGTCTGCTCTGATGACTGGGCCTCTGTGGACCCCTGTCCCGGCCGGGCAGCCTCCTTGCTCTTGGGGATGACGGCTGTACCCCGGCACCTGTCACCCTTCCTGCCCAGACGTGGTTGCCACTGGTGCTCTGGGAAGCACGCTTCCTTTCAGGAGGAGATGGCACCAGGCCATCACAGGCTGGGCGTCAGGGCAGTTGTCCCCATAGGTGGTTGCTTCTTCTGGCTCTTTGAGGGGATGGAGGTCACGCTGTGGCCCCCAGTGCAGACTTGGGGCCACCAGTCGTGTCCTTTGTTTACGCCTGCAGCTCATTTCCTCCATGCGTCCTGGCCTGCAGAAATGGAGCATCTCTTCCTTGCTCATCGCTGCCTCCCCTGGTGGATCACGGCAGCCTCAGAACAGTGGTGCTCTGGCACACGGCTGGCCGCAGCTGCCTGTGCGCTTCCCCATCCTCCCCCGTCTGAGCTGGGGCTGTATCTGCATGGCTGGTCACGGAGCCGCTGCGCCCTGCTCCCTCTGCTCTGACGCTGTTGTCCGACCTTGGCTGTGCCCAGGCCTGGCACTTGTGTCCTGACTCTGGTCGGGGCAGGCACTGCGGCTTCTCCCCTCTGGGTCACAGAGCAGTAGTGTCTTGTTCTCGCCTGTCCCTGAGCGTCTCAGACACGCTGCTGCAGGAAAGTCGGAGGGACTGCTTGTCCTTCTGTCAGTCGTCCTCTACCCGTGGGCCACTGGGGTTTTTAAAGCGTGTGGCACCCAACTCCTTACTCAGGGGCACTTGCTAAATAAAAATGTCAAATGGAAATGACATAGCCAACACAGCTGTCCACTGGGAATGAATCTAAATCATACCTATTTTTTTGTTAGATCAGCCAAAAATACAGTTTTTGGGTGTGCTGCAGAATTTTGGCAGTTTATGCTGCCACGAGATGAAAAAGTTTGAAAATATCTGCTTTACATTAAGAGTCACTTGGTCTTTTTATCTAGATGGCCAAAGGATTTTATCTTTTTTGTAAAAGTCCTGTGACTTTACCGGAACACCTCTTGGTCTTGCTGGTTTGGGCCAGTGGTCTCAGGGGTGTCGGCGCTGCCAGACCCGCCTGGGCGTCTTGGGAAATGTGCTCCGGGCTGGCCCAGCCCCACACCTCTCCTGTGGCGTTCATCCTTTCTCTTGAATCTTTTTATGTGTTTCTTTTTGATTTTTAAAAATTTTCTTCCTTCCTGCCTTCTCTTTAAGACATTATGTCTTATGTTTATTCATCTTGTATATCTTCTAGTTACTTTACGGAATGGCTTCTGTTTCCAGCTCTCATTTCTAACCAGCTCTGTCCTCTCACTGGCTTTGTCAAGCAATTTGTGAACCGGGTGGCACCCCACAGCCCCGAGAAGGGCGCTCCCTATGCACCTCATCGATACATGGAACCCATTTGCTTACGTTTGTAGCTGAAAGTGGAGTTGAGGTTGCCCTCCATACTTTGCAGGGCTCCGTTCCCTGTTGTTTTTGTGTGACGTTGGGCAGGAATGGTTCTTCATTTTCTCTGAGATCTGTGTCTTCCGCTCCCTTGCCTTTCTCCTGCTCTCTCCCTCTCTCTCTCTTTCTTCGTCTCACCCCCGCAACCCCCACCTCCTTCCTACTCAGTGTGGGTTCTAGTCCCAAGATTTATTTTTTTTGTGGGACTTTGCCGATGAAGGGAGCTCAGCTGGCCAGCTGTAAGAGGTCCTAGAGCTGGCCCTGGCTGGGCAGCGTGTCGGTTAGAGTGTCATCCCCACACACCAAGTTTGTGGGTTCCATCCCCCGTCAGGGCACATACAAGAACCAACCAATGATGCGTTGGTAAGTGGGACCACAAGATCGGTGTTTCTCTGTCTAAAGTCAATATAGAAAAAGACACCCTACAGCCTGGTTCCCTGCCCCTTCCCCTTTGGACCTGCAGGGGACCCTCGCCTCTGTCTGGAGTTCGGAGGCGAAGCCCCCGCAGTGTCAACTGCCTGTCTCAGTTGGCTTGTCCTTCTCAGTGAAGACCTGCTGGCTATGCGGGGTTACTCTTTCCTCCGGTTCATCAGCTCAGTTTGTGTCTCTCTGCTTCCCCTGAGAGAGGGGCCCAAGGGGTGCAGGTCTGGCTGCTGGGGGCAGTGGTCCCTTGCCTTGTGTTTTGGCGGGTGTCACGGTTACCTAGTTCTGTAGCCGCCGTCCTTGGGTGTTTGATTTTGCTGCCGTCATGTCTGAGGTTTGTGTCATGGTGAGTTTGTAGAGGGCGTTTCTGCATTTTGCAGATGACGAGGGATTCAGCAGGTTGTGCCCACGCAGTTGATGCCATAGCCAATACTTGCTTTGCTTTCTGTGATGGCTGCTGCCGAACGGCCTGACCATGACGCCAAGCCTTGTCTGTGCTACAGCATGCTCCAGGATGACCCGCGCAGGCGAGTCCCCGCCGAGGCCGCGCTCTGCAGCCCGTTCTTCAGCGTCCCGTTCGGTGAGTCGCCTGCAGCTTCTTGGGGTTTCCTGGGCGCCGGGCAGCCAGATGAGCATCGGGACTAGCTCTGGTCCCAGGCTCCCCTGCCTGGTGCTCATTGGTCTATTTGGGGAGCTCCTCCTACCTGACAGTGTCGTCCCGACCCCCGCAGCCCCTCACATTGAAGACCTGGTGATGCTCCCCACCCCGGTGCTGAGGCTGCTCAACGTGCTGGATGGTGACTACCTGGAGAGCGAGGAGGGGTACGAAGGTCAGTGCTGCCTGCTGGGCCCCTATTCTGCCTGGCATGTGGTGCCAGCCCCTGAGACGCACTCCCTGTGTGGAGAGGGGACTTGGGTCTCCAGGCATATCCCCCAGGGTTCACAGGCCTAGCTCTGTCCCTGCTGTGATAGCATTTGGGGTCGGTACCAGTTTCGGGCAGTCTGAAGGCAGGGCAACAGGCAGAAGGGTGGGTGCGAGGAACTGGGCATCTGGACAGAGCAGCATCTGAGCCTCTTGGTCGCTGAGGTTGGGGCTGGGGAGAGAGGGGCACAGGAGCCTGGGTGAGGGCGGCCACTGGTGGGTGCCGCTGCATCTGAGGGTATTTGCTGGGGAGCAGTCCGCCTGGTGTATTTAGGGGTTCTAGCCCAGAGGCAACAGCGCCGGAGTGTCAGGGGGGCAGCCTGGTGTCCTTCCTTTGTTGGGTGGGAGAGGCCGTTCCAGGTGCTGGGTGGGAGAGTGACAGAGCCAGCCTCGTGCTGTCCCGAGCGGTCTGGGAGCTCGGGGGTGAGTGGACTCTGCAGGATGGAGCTGAGAAGCCCTGCCCACTCAGTGTTGGGGTTCTGTGTGGGGCCCAGACCCTCGCAGACAGGGCTCACTTCCCCGCACTGCTTCCTGCGAGTGCAGGTCACTTTCTGTCCCTGGGCTCTGCCCGGTGGTCTGATAAGTGAGATAAGGTCATTTCATGGCATCTGTGACAGTGGTCAGCATCTGCAGCCTCAGCTTTTCAGGACACCTCTTCATCTGAAACTGGCTATGCCCGGGGCTGGCCCGGCGCCGCGGCTCTGGCTCCTGACGTGTTCATCTTGGTGCAGGGCAGGCTAGGGAGCCCAAGTGAACCTCAGGGGGGCGCGGCCTGCTCTCCACCTCCTGTCTTGATGTGTGATACTGTTTTCTCCTCCTAAATACACTGAGCATTTAAATGTTGTTTGAGTGTAGATGTTAAATCCTAGTGTTTAAGAGTCTCACACGATTGCCTTTGTTCTGATGGGAAGGTCATTATCAAATGGCATGGGATCAGGTAAGTTTGCGCGGTGAGAAGTCCTGTGAGGATAGCTGTCCTGTGACCTTGGTGGGGAGGGGTGAGGAAGCGAGGCTCCAACCTTCCACCTCAGAAGGAAGTGCACTCTCAGGCCAGGAAGACCGTCACCATGAAGTGAGGGAGGGGTCAGATGGGGCCAGGAGAGAAGGGGGTGGAGGGAGGGAGACGGGTGGGAATGAAGGAAAAAATTAACTGAAAAAATCATGGGTGATTTTTAAGAACAGTATTCCTGGAACCAAAAGGGCTCTTACAAGTTTACCGTAAAACTCAGAAGTAGTAAAATGGTAATTCAACGAATTTTACCTTGACAACACCACCATGAGAAAACTGAAGACATGTAACCACCTTGGGAAAAACCGTCCCAGCCCTCAGCAGGGCCAGGCCCCCGGCAGGCCGGCCCCAGGGGTGGTGCGTGAGGGACGCCGCCAGGCCCAGCAGGGCACCTGGGACGCTCACACAGAGTCTCGTCCTCGCCTGTGGAGATGCTGACTCACCGCGCTGTGCGGTGCGTGACCCGCCACACTGGCGGCAGGGACGTACTCGGTGACACTGTGGGTGTGGTGCAGAGGACATGTTGTCGGGGCCCCTGTCTAGAGCTGGCTGACGTCGGCGAGCCTCTGCAAGAGGCGTGCTGGCCGTGCTGACAAGGCCCAGTGCAGGCCAGTGTGGCCTGCTGCTTTGTTTCCCGACTGGCAGCTTAGGATCGCAGAGGGGGGGCAAGGCCTGCCTGTTGTGTTGTCACGATGCTCCTGTGCGTGATGGCAGAGGGCGTGGAAACACTGTCGCAACTCGGCTGTAGGAGACGGAGGCTTGCCGCCATTCACAGGGTGCAGTACCGCCCAGCTGCCGGGCAGCCGATATTCAAGCTGTCAAAGGTTTGGTGTCGCGCTCGGTTTGGGTTTTGGATTTTGAATATTTGGATGTATTAGCTATTCAGAGTGTTGAAACAGAGAGAAAACTTGGCACGTAGTGGATTTGTAGCATCCTTGAGTCGTGTTTTCAGAGGTGCAGGAAGTGGGCCCTTGCACCAGCGTGGATGCTGCACTCTGTCGGCGCGCGGCTGCGAGTGACAGGTCTTGCTAACCCGCCGGGCGGGTGCGGCTGTGTTTGCTCCGCAGACGCTGTGGAGGACGTGAGAGAGCAGTGCCAGAGGTTTGGGCCGGTGGTGTCCCTGCTGGTCCCCAAGGAGAGCCCTGGCCGCGGACAGGTGAGTGGGTGTCCACGGGGGCCGAGACTCGCCTTGCGATGCTCCCGGTCTGCGTAGTGGCACGCGCACTGCTCGGGACTGGGATGCTGTCATTGGGGCATCTGCCAGTGTTCTCCCCTCCTCTGAAGCTCTGTGCTGGGTGTATGTTTGTCCTGCTGGTCAGTGTTCACCTTTTACAAAGCGCTTATCTACTTCCGAGTCACTGTCGGCAGCGGTACCAATGGGATGGAGCTCTGATGCGGGTCAGGTTCAGCCGTGGAGGCAGCTTGGCCCAGTTTTCAACGAGGGCGAGTCAGGGGCCGTGAGCTCACCTCGTGGGTCTCCCTCTGTGATATGCACTGGCTGAAACAGGATCGAGGGTTCCTTCAGAAGCTATGGCTCTGAGTTAGACTCCATGGTAGAGAAACCTTCCTTCTGGCGTCAGTGTTTCCATTTTTCGGAACACAGAATGTGTTTCACTGGCTCTAGGTTTTCCAGCCTCCATGCTCTGGCCCTGCACTGTGGGCTCCCCCTGCTGGGCTGGCTGGGCGCTGCGGGGAGCTCAGTGGTACCCTGCACCACCCCCACCCCACAACAATGCCCTGCCCTGCCCTGTCCTCAGCGCTGACGGCCAGGGGCTCTGTAGTTGCCGCTCCCCGCCCCCTGTGGGAGAAACCCCCTCCCATTACGGATTATTATTTTGTCTTACAGCTCAGCATCATGGGGGTTTGGGGTGACTGAAAAACAGTGGAGCTTCACTCTGGCTGTAGTGACAGTGAGTGCCAGTCTAGTGCTGACCTGGTTCCCCCTTCAGGGTCAGGAGTCAGGAAGGCACCCAGCCCCTCATGCTTGTGTGTCCGTCAGCCGTGTGACTGGGTCCCCACTGTGTGCTCCAGGCTTGGGGAGATGGCAGGGTGAAGGACAAGGGCACTGGGTGCACCGAGCTGTGGAGGAAAGGGGGGAGGGGCTGGAGGAGTCTTGCTGGGGGTGGGGTGGGGATAGGTGGCCTGAGGAAGGGGGTGCCAGGGCTGAGTGTGCTGGCACTTGGGAGGGTCAGTGCGACCTCAGAGTGGGTGGGGGGTGGCAGGTGAGACTGTGGAGGTGCGGCCTGTGGGCGGGTCACATACCTCTGGTGGACCATACAGTGTGGCCCTTTAGAAGTGCTTTTATTTTGAGCTTCTGACCCTGTGGCTGAGAAGCCCCACTGACCTGTGTGGATGCGAAGGTCCCTTTAGCACTGGATGGCCGCCCTCTGCCAAGAGCATGTAGGCTGACAGTGGCCATGGTGTGGGTGAGGTAGAAGCAGCCTGCCCTCCGTGTTATCTACAAATCCAGAAAGTAGGCATGGGCCTGGAGTCCTCCCTCAGCCTCGCAGAAGCAACGTGCAGGAGACGGGGGCGGGGCACAGGCTGGCTCGGTGCTCAGCTCACCTGGGAAGGGAGGTTCTGTTTACAATGTGCTCGAGGGCCGCATGCTGAACAGGGACGTTTTGGTTGAGGTTGGAACTGAGTCGGTGGTCCCACAGGAGCCGTGGGGCAGAAGGTGCTGTGAGGAATGGGAGGCCGTGCAGGTCAGGAGCTAGGTCAGTGGGCTGGGCGGCCCATTCTCTGTCCCAGCACCTTGGTTCCAGCACCCCCTCACAACTCATTTCTCGGAACGGGTCCCTCGCCAGGCAGAGCAGGCCTGTACTTGGAACTGCCTGTCCCTTTGTGCCCCAGGGCACTGTATACCCTGTGGGGCTGGCCGTGCCTGGCCCACGGGGAGGAAGGGCCCACTGGATGGACCGCTGCCCAGGGCCTCGATAAGCCTGCTGTTCAGAGGGTGTGCGAGGGGGCACCAAGAGCCTGGGAACTGGTTTTCTCAAACTGCCCGTTCTCGCCTCTCCGGGGAAGTCCCTGTGTGCCTACAACTTGGTTCCAGGGACATGACAGGACGGAGAGGCTGTTCTGGTCCACAGGGGACAGGTTGCAGAGGTCACATCACTTCCAGTCATTTCTCCTCCCTGTCTCTTAGGTGGGGGTTTGGATGCTCCGGAAAAGGAAATTGCCTCCCTTGCCACAGCATGGCCTCTGCATCTTCCGTGTTTCTCCCCTGGTGTGTCGGCTGTTGCCGGGGCGTGCTCTCGGGCTGGCGGCCAGCACTGTCTGGCAGTCCTGCATGAATTGCGCAGGAGGAGGTTGTCTGTGGTCACCCGGTTGTTGCGGGTTCCGGAACCAACTGAGTTCTAAGGACATGCTGTAAACCTTGCTGCTCACAAGTGCGTTCCGTGGACAGCAGCCCCGGCACCCATGGGGACTGGGTAGAAGTGCTGTCCCCAGGCAGCTGGATGGAGACAAGTCACCGTGTCCTCTCCCCTTCCAGGTCTTCGTCGAGTACGCGAACGCCGGCGACTCCAAAGCGGCTCAGAAGCTGCTGACGGGAAGGATGTTCGACGGGAAGTTTGTGGTGGCCACTTTCTACCCGCTGAGTGCCTACCGGAGGGGCTATCTCTACCAGACCCTGCTTTGACCAGTGACCTCGGGATGCGTCCCCATGCTCCTCTGCATTTCCCGGGTCACCTCATTCTCACCTGAGGGCAGCAGCACCCCTCTTGGGTGGGGCTACTTTGTACATTTGTGTCACCTGTGCAGATGCAGGCACTGGGCAGAACAAGCCTGGCTGCCGTCCTAGGGGTCCCTTGCTGTGTGTGGTGCACGGGGGCGGCTCTCCCGAGTGCAGCTCAGACTGCTGTCGTGGCGGGTGCTCATGAAGCAGGGTGGCTGCTAGGCTGCAGTGGGGGGAGTGGGGGCACCGGCGCAGTGCTCCCGTGTCCTCCAGGTCCACAGTGGGTGCTGGGTGCGTGGTGTCACCTTCTGTGTCCCACACTGTACCGGGGATGCATCAAGGAGTCCTGTGCCGAACGTTCCCTTCAAGAAACCGCAGCGAGCCTGTCAATGTGCGTGTAAATTAAGGCTTTTAAGGTAGAAAGCTGGTGCTTGGTGTTGCGGAGCTTGCTGTCTGGTGTGTTTGCTCAGGTGAGTGCAGGTGTGAGTCAGAGGAAACCTGAGTGGGTCCTTCCACTGTGAGTCCTGTGAGCCGCTCAGCCCAGGGCGTCACACCTGTCAGAGTGCAGGGTGGGCACTCTGAGGGCCACCTGTGGGACAGAAAGTGGGTAGGAGCCAGCTCTGTCCTGGGAGGCTCAGGCTGGTGGGTCCAGACTGGACTCCGTGGGAACTCTCCTGACCCAGTGGTTGGATTCCGTGGCTTGTCCTCTTCCTGTGCCTGCGCTAGACCCTGTGTGAGCCCCTTTCCGCAGAGTATGCAGTGGTCATCATTAGCTTTCTCACGGTGCCGTTTAGTTTGCTGTGACGGAAAACAGAAGTGGTCCGAAAAAGGAAGGATAAGATGTTCAGTGGAGGGAGATGAACAACCAGAGACAAAGACAGTGAGTGACCAAGGGCTCTCCTGTTCCTGCTTCTCCCCCTCCCTCCCACCCCCATCCTCTGCCCTGTCCTCCTTCGCTGAGGGTGAAGCCGGAGGGACGACGTCCCACGTGGCCTGCTTTGGAGGGCAGCGCAGTTTTGGGAGGTGTAGCTGTGCAGGTGAGAGAGGAAGGAAGGAGCGCCCCATAGAGAGGGTGCTGGGCACGAGGTCCTGCGCACAGCTGGTCACAGGCTTCTTCCCACCTCAGGGGGCTTGTTTTTAAGGGGTTAAAGTTCAGGAAATCTTTATGAAGCACTGATTATATGTACACAAAATAGGATAGAGACTATGGGTTTTTCCTTGTTTCCCTACCTAAATGAAATTGCTATTTAATTGTCTTTTCCTGAGGAAGCCAACTTTTATCTCTTTCCCTGCTGGCAGCTTCCTGCGTGGGCTGCATGGTCCCCATGGGGGAGGAGGCCCCCGCTGCCCTGCTGGTCCCATGGGGACTGCTCGACGTTGTGGGGCCCACCAGCTGCCATGTGGTCAGGGCTCCTCACCGTTCATGGTGAAGCCAGGTTTGGTGTGTGGGGGCTGGCATGTGAGTTGCCACGGGCCTAGGCTCCAGGGCCACATTCCACAGCTAGCTCCCAGTGTGTGCCCTTTGAGGGACAGCTGGAGCTTTTCATGGGGTCCTTTCAGCAGCTCATGAGCTCACTTGTTTGCAGATGCTCCTTTGGGAGGGTGTGACCAGTGTGACTGAGACTGGTGCCCTCCTGGAACAGATGTGTGGGTGTGGGGCAGCTTCCACAGTGACTGAACAACAGGTGCCACTGTGGGTCCTGATGGACGCGCAGCACAGGTGGATTCTTCTGAAGGGTAAGCGTTGTAGGTGAGCACGTGGACCTCATTCTCCCACCGATGCTGCCTCCAGAAACCAGGTCCTGAGCGTGCTGTAGGTGGGCTTCCAGGCTCAGTGATGCAGGGGCAGCACATGTCCCGTGCTGGGTCTGACAGCGTCTGTGTCTCCTCACACTGCTCCGCGCTCACACCTGTATGTGGTGGGTAACACTGTAGGGTTTTACAGCAGAAGATGCTAACTAGACTTCAAGGGAGCCGGGGGAGTACTTGACGAGCCTAAGTAATCACTTACTGGGTTAAATGTTTCATATTAAAGCCACAGAGTTGGAAAAAGATGCCTCCTGTGATTTAAATTATTTTATTTCTAACCAAAGATATTTGTAGATTTCCCCTTTTTTTCTCGTATTATCAGATGTCTTAGTACCTTTCTTAAACCTCAACCAAATATTATTAAAGATGCAACTTTAATGATTCTTCTAGGATGAAATATATACACAGAGATTTAGGTCCTTTGAAGTTACTAAAACCCTAGAAAATTTTGAGAGTTGGGTAAAGAGGTGAGGGGCCATGTCTCTTAGCCCCTATCATTTTGGGAAAGTGTGATCTCAGGTAGTATTTCTCTTCCTGAGTCAGTGTCTGTGCTTCCTCCCCTCTCCCCGGTTTCGCTGTTGTTCATGGTGTTGAGGTGCATTTTTGCCAGAAAAAGGCTGTCAGTGGGTTCTTCTGTGGGACATTTTGGTGGTTTGGAGACCTTGGAGGAGGTCGGCAGGTAGCACCTTCCCTGCTGCAATGCTGTGGGCAGACGGACAGCTGCGAGGTGGCACTCGCCCTGGAGGAAGAAGAGCCCCAGCAGCCCACAGCAGAGACTGCGTGTCAGCCCTGGTGTCCTCCTCCTGGGGGACCACGGGCTGCGGTGGCTTCAGAGCAAACCTGAGCCCAGCCGTCCGCGAGCCTCATGTGGCCTCCTCTCCGGTGCCCACCCACCAGGGCACGACAGTCCCCGCGGGGTTTGGAGGCAGCTTTAAAGGTCCACATTACTGTGTTCCATTCCTCCTCCGATCAGGTTTACCACAAGGGATGCTGCCATGAACCTGGCCCGGCCCAGCCCAGCCCAGCCGCTGGCCTGGAATGGGCCCGCTCCCAGCCTCGGGGCTCAGGGATTGTCCGGGTTTCCCAGCAGACGCAGGCGGCTGGCACTTGGCATCGTTTTTTCCTCGGGTTTCACGTTTGACTGTGATGCAAGGTCCGTCTCTCAGAACTTCGGTCACACTGGGCAGTGCGATTTTTTTTTGGTCACGTAATGAAAATCAGCACCACAGTGACCGACAGCGGTTGGAACAGCATGTTTCTGGGTGAAGGGGGTGGTGCTCAGGAACCCCGGCCTCGTCATGCCAGGGGCTCTGTTTCGGGGCGGGGGGCAGGCTTGTCACGTTGTGGCCTAGTCTGTGGGTGAGCAGAGGTCAGACTCGAGCAAGTGCCTTGTGATTCCTGGAAAATACAGACATTCCTTTGGGCGAGAGCTTCCCAGGCGACGACAGTTCACTGCACCTCTGTCTTTTCTCAGTGACCTTTGACTGGAGTCACAGAGTGGAATGTCCAGAATTCCCTTGGTTGGCCAGTCTGTGCATGAAATGGTGCACTTTAATTCCCCCCAACACGACATTGGGTAGAGGGCGGAGACCTGGTAGAGACTGATGGGTAGAGTCCTGGGTCTCGTTCCCTCTCCAGCATTAGGCTCCTTCTGGTCCTGTTGCTCTGGTTCTCAGATGTGCCTGTGTATTTCCTGTAAAGCGTGGTCACACGCAGAGCAGCCTGGGTCCCGCTGTGGCTCGAGGTGCCAGCCAGTCTCCTTCCCTGGGGAAGATCGTCTTTCCCGCAGGTTGGACTGATTCCCTGTCTGCTGCAGCAGAAAGACCCGACCCAGCCTGTGGGGCCAGGGGGCCCAAGCTGCCTTCTCTGTTGCAGGGGAATGTGGGTGTCCAGTCGTCCTGAAGTCTCTGGAAGATGACAGATTTGGCCTGGTTTTGTTCAGGGTTGGCTTCTTTCTACCTGACACGGGTGCATTGTGTGTGTACCCTGTGGTTTCGTTTGGACGGTGGTTTAAGTGCATGAGGACCAGGGGCTCACACAGTGGAGGACAGTTGACAAGTGCTGGGGATATTTAAAAAGGCCAAACAGTTTTAACTGTGTTGCTTTAGAAAAAGTTCAGGAAATTTTATATTTGATAGGTGGTCATCGGGGAGATGGCCCTGGTATGAGGGATGCAGTTCACCTAACCTTTGCTCTCCTGGTGAGAAGTTTCTAATCCTTTCCCTGCAGCGCATCACTTTGGCTGTTGCTTATCCTGCTGTTAGGAGGATTCGTGTTTTACGTTTGCCCTGTTTGTGCTTTCCTGAGCTGTGTCTGTGGCCCCATAAATGCTGGGACTCGTGGGAAACATACCAAGTGACAGCCGGCGTGGCGCGTCCCGTGGAGCAGAGCCGCTGCCAGTCCCCTGAAGCAGCCGTGGCCATTCTCCAGCCACGTGTGTCCTGACCCAGGTGTAGTGTCTTCACTTCAAGGCAAAGGGATGCAACGGATCTATTTGCCTTAATGACCTTTCATCTTTTTGCAGAAAAGAGGTTATGTCGTTACACTACCTTGTGTGGTGAAAAGAAGTTGAGTTCTGGATAAAAGGAAAAACCAGGACTGGAATTGTTCATTCTTCTGCCCCTTTCTGGGAAGCCTGCACCTTCCTCAGAGCCATTTGTTGCCAAAAACTCTGAGCCCAGTAGGGCCTTGTGGCCCAGGTGTGGTCACTTCTGGGCGCTGGTGACGCCCAGAAGGTGCTGGCTGGGGCCTCGCTGCAGGGAGGGGCTTCTCCAGCAGGTCCTCTCCTTTCTCCTTCATTCCTTTGAGAGATGTGAAGAAATATCGCATTCCCACTGGCGCTCCCAGCCGCATCCAGCCTGGGTGCAGATTTTCCCCATGCCTGTCTAGTCCTCCTGGTTGCCCAGACCGACTGTGCTCTCCATTGTGGGTGGACAGGGGCAGGGAAGGCTCAGTGCCGCAACTGGTTCCCCTCCTGGCTTGACCCCGTCCCCTACCTGAGGGACCCCCCCTCTCCCTGACGGCCCCTTCCACCAGCGCCCAGAACTACCCACACAGCACGGCAGTGGTGCTGTTGGCTGCTGAGCTGTCCTTCCTGGTTCCGGTGCACTGATTTTCGCAACCCAGTGGGGCTGTGTCATGTGCTCCCTACCGAGAAGGTGTTTTCTTGAAGCCCTAAGTCTGATTTCTAGTCAAGTCTTTAACATTTATTTTTTCTTGCTGAGTAGCAAGGAACCTTTTCTTTGCACTTTCCTGAGTACCTAAGGAGCCTGGGCGCTGTGTCCCTGTGTGTGCTGTGTGTAGTTTCCACGGAGACGCCTGTCCCCTCTGTTGCCTCGTTCAGTCGTGTTGTAAACCGACTTCCCGTAAGACGCACTGTCAATACGCTTCCCGGTATGTGTGTGATAAGGTGACACAATAAAGCTTACACCTGAAGGAGCGGCTCTTGTTTCACCTCTTTCTGTATTTTGTGTTTAAGTGTGCGTGTCAGCCTTGTAAAGCTGCGGCAGGTTGTTCTAGCAACTTCCTCACAGTGAAGACACTGGGGTTCTTCGTGTCCTCTCACTGCAGAGTGGGTGGGTGTGGGGACCCCACCCTGGGTGGCTGTGCATGTGCAGTAGCCTCCAAGCAAAGCCGGCTGCCGCCTGGGACCCACAGTTTGCACAGCAGTAACAGCGTTGAGGATGCATGGCATCTGAGTGTGAGCATCCCCCCTCATATGCACGTGATCACGCAGCCTCCATGACCGCCTGCCAGGGAGCTGCATGGCAGCTGCGTGGGAGGAGCAAGCGGTGCTGGACCATACTCCTGCTGGAAAATGCGCATCAGACCGGAGGACTGGACCGCTGCAGAGGGCCCTGCTCTGCGGTGACAGCCCTGATGCTGCTCGGTGAAAGGGGGAGGAGAGCGCAGCTGCATTTTCACAGTGACCTTTGCAAGGTGGCACCCATGACAAGGGGGAGTGTACTTCGGGTGAGAAAGAGCGAGCTCCATAAGCAGTGCACACGTTTGGTCCCCAGAGCATCCTGTGCTGGGCTGTCATTTGCGTTTATGTGGGTAGACTGCACATCGAACTGTTAAAACGATTGGTTAAGAGGTTCGTGGAGGCAGGATGCAGCGTGCAGGCAGCTCCTTAGCCCAGCAGGGATGAACCAGCTGGCGGCTGTGTCTAGCCGTGGGCTGTGCACGGGTGTGCGGGAATCTCGGACAGACACCTGCCCACAGAGAGTTGGGAGGGTCCCCCAACAGCAGTGCACCGCCACCTGAACCAGGTGGCCATGCGCCTCCTGTTTGCTTTTCCCTTGCTCTCTCCGCCCGATGAACATACACGAGTGTCTGTTTTTTTCTGCACATTGGAAAGGCGCAGGCGCCTGTGGACTTCGGAGGGACTGTCCTCCAGTGGACAGTGTCCATCCTCTGTGGCCCCACTTCACGGCCGGGGGAGACAGCTGCCCGCGGCACATGCGCAGCTTTTCTCAGTTGTCCTCACGTGTTCTGGGCCCTTGTGTCCCCGCCAGGACCTAGTCACGACTGTCGCATTTTTAAAGCGTTGGCTGAGAGTCGTGGGGTGTCGGTTCTGCGCAGACCGCAGCTCAGGAAAGACGAGCTTAGATTGCATGTCCCAGTGTGACCCTTGTCCTTTACTAAATGCAAGGCTCCATTAGGTGCGGCCCTTTCCTTGGAAGTGGCAGCAACTGGGGCGTGTGTGTCACCCTTGACGTCTCTGAGGTCACTGAGAGCTGACCGCGCTCACAAACAGCAATGCCCAGGGAAGCCAGCTGTTGCCGGAGCGATCCTTGGACCCCAAATGCATGTTAACCTGCCACCCGTGGACAGACCCACAGTGGGTGGTTAAAACTGTTTCTAAGTACAACTTTATATAATCCTGGCACAAATTTGGAAAAAATGATATTTTTCTTCCACTCTTTTTTTATGTCACTGTGGATTGGGGTGGGGGCGCAGGGGAAGAATGGCATCTGTTTGGCGGCCTAAACTCTAACACAGTGTTTTGATGGGATGACTTGAAGAGGAAGGAGCAAGTAGTCGCCAAAAGAACCCTCTTAATTGGCAATTGTCCTGCTGATCATTAATTTAAAAAATAAGCTATTCCACAAAGTTCCATGACAAATAACTCCTGGCACATGCTTGGAAGCCATGCCAGACAAATCCCAGGCTGCCGTTGACTCAGTGTGGCGTCAGCTGCCTGTAAGGCTGAAGCAAGAGGCGAGTTCAGGCCGTCAGCTGCACCTGGTGCTCTGCGTTCTGAGGAGGCAGCCTGGTCACCTAAGGGCCACTGGTCAGTCATTGGTCCCTCCCGACAGCGCAAATGTTCTCACTTGTGAATGGGGTCAGATGTGCATATGGAGGTTCCCTGACAACCCTGTCACTGCCCTTTACACATCAGTAGGTTAATCACAAGTATCAAAAGTCTACAGACCTTAGTTACATGTGATTTTGAAGTTGGCGGAAGTCCTGCTGCAGCCACACCAAGGGATTGTTTCTGGCCCCTTGGAAGTAACAAGTCTGCCTTCCTGGCAGAACCATGTCAGTGCTTCTGTAGCTCGTCCTTGGTAGGTCCTTTCCCGTGAGCCCAGGGATGCGGCCATTCCCCCTGAGACACCCCACGCAGGCCCACCTGGCCCCATGCCCATGGGCATCGGGCTCACCTCTCAGACCTCCTCTGGCTGCTCCACCCGCAGGGCCTATGGGGGCGTCAGTCTTGTGACCGGCACCGCCTGCCCTCTGTGCCCCTGTCCCTGTCCCGCCCAGAGCAGCGGTGCTGGCCCAGCCAGGTGGCCCCTCCAACAGATCCTGAGGCCAAGGCTGAGTGATGGCGACCCCTTGGCCCAGCCAGGCCACCTGCCCTGTCAGGAGCCGGAAAGGGCAGCTACCTGAGTCTCCAGGCCTTGTGTCTCTCCGTCTGTGCTGTGATGGCAGGGGGGTGGGGTGCTTCGGAGGCCCCTGTGGCTGCCCTGCAGCCCTGTCGAGTGGGTGGTCTGGCCGTCCTGCTCTAGCCTGGCACCATCAGTGGCTGCTGGGAGCATCTCAGCCTCTGGCTACCCGGGTGTGCTGTCAGCAGTTTGAAATTCCCTCCACTTCCAGAGGCTGTTCAGTGGCTCCCCCAGGGTGAGGGCTGTTTCCCAGACCTTCCTGACCCAGAAGTTGCCTGAGGTGCTGATTAAAAGCAGCTCCCAAGTTCCTCCTTGCCCCCCTCCATCACCCCCATCAGTGTCTGGGGAGAGCTGGCCACCTGTGTTTTCAAGGAGCGTTCCAGGCCGAGGCCTCCCCTCCACGCCTCGGGCTGTCTGCTAGACTTCCCTCACACTGGAGGGCACTTCTCTGTCCCCTCATGGCACGTAAGGCCTTTCAGAGTGCCTGCCTTTCTGAGGTCACAGCGGAAAGACATAATACAGCAGGAATGCCACGCCATTTCTGCCCCGGCCACGAGGATGCCAAAGAGGCAACCCTTCCCTCCCACTTCTGAATCCCATCCTGAACTTCAGAGGAAAAGTTGGCAGCAGGTGGGGCTCAGGAGGGTACTGTCCACGGGTATGGGGACTGGAGAGTACAGGCCAGTGCCCGGTGGCGACACACTGACCACACCATGGAAGAGGGCTGCACCCCTGTGACGTCCCCCCTCCAGTGCAGGACGTTCACAGCCAAGCTCACCAATGCCTGGTCCCATTCCCAGAGGGGCTGGTCAGCTCTGTTCCTCAGCAGGTGGTGAGTGAGGGAGGGAAAGTGAGGGTGGGCTGGGCCTCTGTGGCAGCCCTACGAGGGGCTTGGGTGGGACCGTGTCCCCTGACACTGAGTCATGGGCTCCCAGCTGTGTCATGGCCACACGTGGACTCAGAGGCCTGTGGTCTGGTGACAGCAGGTGATGCCATCACCCCTGACCCAGGCTGCACCCCTGTGCTCTTGGCCCTTCAGAATGGCTGCCACGCACCCGTCTGGGTGTCCCTCCACAGTTGGGACATAGCCATCCCCACTCCTGTCCGAGGAAAGGGCAGGAGTCAGCTGTGGGGCTGGTCCTGAGATCAGTCCTGGTCTCTTGCAGTCGTGGTTGGTGCCCCGTGGACAGAGGGGCAGGGTGAGGGGACGGGTTCTTTTCCTGCCTCTTTTCAGGCTGAATTTCTCCCAGTGCCTCTGTGGATAGTGCACCAGAGCTGCTTGCCCGCTCACAAAAGGCCATGTCACTAGGGTCTGAGACAGTGACAGCCAGACACCACCGTGGGTGTGAGAGTCACAGAGGTGGACGCAGGCCCAGGAGGAAGAAGTGACGGGGTGCGTGTGTGTGGCTTCCTCACGTGACTTCCATGACTTTCGCAAGCTGCTCAGCTTGGCATGCCGTGGTGCTCACGTTCGTACCAGTCATCGCATGTGCGTTGTGAAATGGTGACTCAGCGTGTGCACTGGGCCCAGGGCGGCAGCTGCCCTCTCCCCAGGGCCTGGTCCTCCTGGCGTCCCTCGGCCTGCTGTGTGTTCCTCCACATCCCTGGCCATGTGAGTGTGATGCCCAACCGGGTTCCCCAACAGCAGAATATCCTGGCGAAGCCGCAGCTTTTGTTTCTTGCAAGTGTACATGTGGAAAGCTCATTTCTTCTTGCAGGAGTGGGAAGGGTGTTGATTAAATGCGTGGGTCCAGAGAAGTTCGAGAAGCCTTTTTGCTTTTTCTTCTGTGTTATTGGCTACTGTATTTTTCCTTAACTTCTTACAGCTGTCATGGAATGATTAGCCATAAACTGTATTTTCTGTTCTCTTCACTGTTGTGGGCAAAAGCGAGTCCTGCAGCCGTCAAACTTGTACTTCCTGTGAAATTACTCTGGTAAAGTTGACCGGTTCAGCTTCCCTGTCAGGCCGAGGGGAAGACTTTGGCAAGGTTTTTGTTCGGGGCTCTAATAGACCTTCTCCTTCCCTGGGGAAGGGACCCTCATTCTGCTCACAGCCTGTGGCCGTGTCACCAGGAGAGCAAGGGTTGGTACCTGGGGACGGAAGCTCAGGGAGGTGGCAGATGGCTGATTTGCAGACTGACTCACTGTTGGCACGGGTGCAGCCCGGTTCCTGGAGCCGTCTGTTGGACGTGCCGGGGGTGCAGCTGTGCGCCTGACCCCCACAGCCTGTCCCGGGAGGAGCCCGCTCTTCAGGCCGTCAGCCTCTCTCTGATTGCGTTTCACAGTTGGCCTGCACGAAGTGGCCTGGCATCGTAGACACACCCCGGGGGCAGGACTCTGCACAGACAGGCCACAGCGCCGGGCAAAATCCCGATGTCGTCCAGCCAGGTCCAGCAACCTGACCTGGGGCACAGGTTTTGTTTTTCAAGGGCAGACAGAAAGGCATGTGAGTGGACTCTGACTGGGACATCAGACCCCCTGCTGCCCAAGTTCAAAGGTCAGCCCCTCAAAGTCCTGAGCAGCCGCAGCACAGCATGTGGGAAGGGTCTTAGTTGAGGGCAAGTACAGTGATCAAGTATAGTGACCGGCTCCAGGGCCACCATGGCATAGGGCAGGTACCGACCCCCTACTGGGTACCGCCACCTGCTCTATCTGCTTCAAGGAACTTGTATTGCAGATCAGATTGTACCGTCCTATCCAAAGATATCGCTGTAGTGAAACAGGCACCATGTTAAAAAATTCTACATGGGGTTATTAACACCCTAGATGGACGCTCTGAGCAGGAAACCAGGGGAACCCCATTGTGTTAGAGTTTTGGGGAGTCTACTATAGAGTGCAAAAAATCACAACCTTAAAGCTGCCTTTTGTAGCTCTAGACAGAATCGTCTCTGGTTGGTTGGCGGGTGGTGCAGGGTAGCAGTTTGTGGGCCTTTGGGTAAAGTGAGTGCTGACCAGTCATTTAATGAGGGCTTTGGGGGTGGGAGGGAGCCGTTGTGTTCATTTCATTCAAAAGGATTGACCCCGCCATGGCTGGTGTGGCTCAGTGGATTGAGCTCTGGCCTGCAAACCACAGGGTCACTGGTCAATTTCCAGTCAGGGCACACGCCTGGGTTGTGGGCCAGGTCCCCAGTTGGGGGGCGCACCAGAGGCAACCACACAGTGATGTTTCTCTTCTTCTCTTTCTCCCTCTCTTCCCCTCTCTCTAAAATTAAATAAATAAAATCTTTTTTAAAAAGAAGGATTTATTTCGGCCTTGGGTGGTCTGTTTATATTTTATCACTTTTATTGTAACTGCTGGGAATACATTTTAACTAAATTCATTCTTTTTTCTGTCTAGAGAAGACTCCAGAATCCGTTTTAAAATAGTCTTTGTGGCCAAGACTAATGCAGTTGAGTCTGGGTGAAGCGCCAGAAAGGTCACAGGCTCCTGAGCAAACCCCTGAATGTCTCGTCATGTGGGTGGGAAGGGAGCTCAGCGGGGCTGGGTGTGGCTTCGGTGAGTCAGGAGGTCCCTCCCAGCCCCTGGGTGTTCAGAAAGTATGTATGAAATGTAATCGTTAACAGGAGTGGTTTTCCACGGCAGGTCCTTGCCGCAATTTCCTTTCCTGCCAGCCTTCCTACCTACCTTCTCTCCTTCTTCCGTCTTTCCCTCTCCTGTGCATTCCAAATTTTAATGCTTGTAATATCTGTATAATAAAAAAAAATCTAAGAAACATCTTTAAACATTTCTGGCTTCTGAATTTCAGTCTTTTGTCACAGAAAGGAAAGTGAAGGAGCCTGCGGCTGCAGCCGCCACGCCTGGGGATCCTCTGCGCCATTGCTGGGCAGCTAGGCCTCCCCGCCACCTTGTCACATTGGGGCCTAGGGCCTGGGGCCCGGTCACATGCGGGCTGGGATGTCAGCTGTCCATCCCTGCCCCGCATCCCAGCTGCATGGGCAGGAAAGGTGCTCTGGACAAGTTCATAGTTCCAGGTGGCTGGCATCTGGTGGACCAGGGCAGGACCAGGAGGACAGGGCGAGGGGCGGGGGAGGTTCCCGCTGGGCCTTGTTTTTGAGCAGCGGGACAAGGAGCCATGGAGGGTGGAGCGGGTGGCTGGTGGAGTGGCAGAGCTCCTGGAAGCTGGCTGAGGCTCTGAGCATGGCCAGGGCAGGGGCTGCGGCTGAAGCAGGGCGGCCTGCTGGGAGGCGGCTGCTGTCACCCGGGTGGTAGAAGACAGGGTTCCAGTAAGCCTCGGAGACAGAGCCCGTAGGATTTTCTAGAGGTTGGATCTGGCAAGAGAGACAGTGCTGAGGATGGCTCCAGGGCTTCTAGCCTAAGGAAGGAGGAGCCCGGGGTCAGCAGAGTGCTAAGGAGGCTCTTGGTGGCTGGGGGGTAGAATAGGAACACACCAGGAGGTCAGTAAAGGCCAGCCAGCCTGGGGACAAGTACTGCAGTGAGCAGGCGGGGCAGGGTTGGGTGTAGCCCATAGGGACAGGGATGGGACCTCAAGTCGTTGGCTCCGAGCACTGGGAGATACTACGGTAAGACAGGCCCTGGAGAGCACAGCGCCGGCACGTGAGTGTGTCTGGTGGTGGATACTGTGAAGGTTCTTCCTGGTTCTGGTTTCCCAGTGAGAGGAGCAAGGCTCTCCCAGAGGTCCAGGAGAGAGTGGATGGAGACGCAATCGGGAAGCGAGGGAGTGGCTGTGCTAGAGCAATGCCTCGCCCAGGGTCGTGGGTACTGGTGCAGAGCGAGGGCAGTGGGAGCTGCTGTGCTTCTCTCCAGCCCCATCTGCTGCCTGGGCCCCTGCTCAGGGCCTCACTGGACTCAGGCAAGTTGTCCGCTGGGCTGCACCCTCATCCGGACGCTTGGCGGGAGGAGAGCTCACTGGCCCGCTCCTTCAGGCCGGTGGCAGGACTGACTTCCTCTGACTGGTGCCATCAGGGTCAGGGCTTTGTGCTTGCTTGTGCTTTTTTGCCTGAGGCCACTCACAACCCCGAGAAGAGGTGTGGAGCTCCTTCCACGTGCCCTCACCGGGGGCAGTTCAGAGCCTGGCACAGTGCCCTTGGGGCTGACATCCCGTCCTGGCTGAGTCAGAAGCACGTCATGGGTCCAGCCCACACCCAAGGGGAGGGGACCCACCACTCCACAAGGCAGGTCCTGGGGTTCAGCTTAGTCACTCATTCTATGTCTAATCCCTGACACTCCACAATTCAGTTCATGTTATTTTTCTTATTCTGAGTCAGAAATTGTCCAAGCACTTTAAAAATGTTAATCCCAAAGCAGCCCTATTAGGTAGGTCCTGTTATTATCCCCATTCCATGGGTGGGGAAATGCGGGACTTCAAGTGACATCAATTAACTTGTCCAGGGTCAGTCACTTGGTAACTCGGGGCCAGGACCCAGACTCAGCTCTGCCTGCCGGGTGCCAGGTCTCGGGCTGTGTCCCTGACTGCTGAGCAGTCAAGACAGAAGTCGAGCGAGTAAACGCCGCTGGGCAAGGGACGTAGGACACCAGTGCCCAGTGGCTGTGTCTTTGTAGCTCAGTTTTGACGCCAAGGCAGCCAGCACTGCCAGATGTGTGTTGCAGTGCTGGACCTCCTATTCGTACGAAGTAGTGCAGGCTGAGGCGGGGAGTGGGGCCTGGAAAGAAACCCGTCCGAGTACCTGGCACACTGAGCGAGTCTCGTCCACTGTAGGTTCAGAGGAGGAGCAGGTGACCAGAGGGGTGTCCATCAATAGCCCCTGTGTGCCATTCATACTGAGCTGAGGAGCACAGGGCAGAAAATACAAAATGAACCCAAATACATTGCCCTTCCTGAGAGCCAAGGCCAGGCTGTGGACGGTCACCCAGCTGAGCAGATGTGGTAGCTGAACACGCCAGATAGGTGAGGATGCAGGCTTGCCTTGAGATTTGGTGCTGTTGTGTTGAAGTGAAGGTCGGACACCATTCCGGGCTGTTTCCAAGGGATTTCCCCGCAGACATGCTACTGAGCATTAGAGCCAGGACTAAGAATTCTATGGTGACTGGCAGCTGACTGCTACTCAGGTTCCTCCGCCTTAAACTCCTGGTTGGTTCTTAGATAAGCCCCTTCACTTTGGGGAGATCTTGTTTTCTTATCTATGAGCTAGGGGACGTGGCCTGGAGGACCGCTGGCCTACAGCCCTGGAGTGGAAGCCCACTCTCCCACCCGTGAAAACACACTCAGTGTGGAGGCCTGAGGCATTTGTCTCTAATGATTACACACTGTCACGCTTACTTACTTTCCCCCTGGTTCATTCCATTCTGTTCATTATACTCTTCCTAAGTTCCAGTCACCCCCTACCCCTTTATCTGCCGGGGGATATACTCCAAGACCCTCAGTACTGTTCTCGCCTTCACACGCCTTTTCACCTGGACACAGGGGTGTCCAATCCGCAGCCCACGGGCCGCATGCGGCCCAGGATGGCTACAAATGCAGCCCAACGCAAAATCGTAACTTTACAGAAAACCTTTATTTTGCTCATCAGTTTTCATTCATGTTTATATATTCAGTGTGTTGGTCCTAGACGACTCTCGTTCTTCCAGTACGGCCCAGAGAAGCCAAAAGTTTGGACCCCCTAAGAGGAGCTACTACGGCTTCTCACTGGCCGATCGGGGATGCTATTGCTGCTCCTCCTGCTCTGGGGGCCCTTGTTAAGTGAAGTAAAGGCTGCCTGAATGCAAGCACTGAGATGCCAACACAGTGCATCCTCCAAGCAAGATGGTTCCTGAGGGCGAACAGGAGGGCAGCGCTGGCAGTGTGGACAAGCTGGACACAGGCATGACTCACTCCTGGGTGGAACCCAGCGGGGCTGTGTGAGCTTTCATCACACTACTTAGAACAGCCCTCGGTGTGAAATCAGGAATTGTTTATTTTTGAAATTTTCCATTGAATACTTTTTGACTGTGGGTAACTGAAACCGTGGATATCAAAACTGCAAGTAAGGAGGGACTGGGATAGTTGGTTTCAAGGAGCTGCAGTTTAGCCAAAATAAAAACCCAACATTTAACAGGGTGTATTCGTTATTTCACAATATTTCAAAACACACGCTGGGCTGCAGGGCGTCTGGAGTGTGGGAGGGGTGGTGATCTCCTGGGAGCCCCTGTCCCACCCGCCCATCTCCTGGAAACAGTGACCTCATGAGTGCTCAGGCCCAGCCTTGACCCCAGCCCTGAGCTGAGCCAGACTCTGGAGAGGGAATGCACTTCTGGGAAGTAACCTGGGTCCTTTCAGAAGTTGAGATGTCTGGTCTATCCTTCCTGTGGTTTTCTTTTTTTCCTTTTCCCTGGAGATACACAGATATATGTGTATTTTTCTAATGTCCCTGTGTTTCACTATGAATAGTAATGTGCACTTTATTTTTTTCCTTTAACAATTTTTCCTGAAAGATACTTTTCAGTCTCTTTCTTTCTCTTTTACATTTTGGTAGTTATATACCATATAACTTGTTTTCTTCCAGAACTTGTGTGATTTCTTATTTTACGTTTCCATCTCTGTTGCATTTGAAGTTTATTCTTGTGAATGGTGTGAAGTGTGGGTCTCGTTTCATCTCGTTCCAGGTGGCTACTCAGTTGTCCCACTTGCTACAGTAAAAGTTGATTTTTTGCTCTGGTGGGCTGAGGTGCATCCTTTGCCAGATGGGCCTCGGGCCTGCCTTGGACCATCTAGTCTGTTTCACCGGTCACTTGCGGGTCCCACATTGTTTTAATTGCAGAAGCTTCTTAGCATATTTTAGTATTTGATAGGCAGGCTTCTTTTGTAGCTTTATGTTTTTCCCAGTGTTTTCCTAGCCATTCTTTCAAGTTTCTTTTTCTAAGACCACTTTAGTATCAAGTTGGCTAACTTATACATTTCTAATTTAACAAGGAGTGCAATTTATAAATTAACTGAGGGTGTTTTTCCATTTGATCAAGTATCTTCTGCAGGAGCATTTCACAGTTTTCCTCAGTGGGTTTTGCACATTTTGCGTGAGATTTATACTGAATTATTTATTTTTCTCTGTTGCTGTTGTAAATGGGATTTTCTGTATGTCATATCTTCTAAGTAGTTATTGAATGTATACATGAGAACTCCTGTCTGTCCTGTGTGTACCTGCTACCTGGCTGACGTCCTTGACTGAGTCTCATCACTGATTTCCACAGTTGGGGTTGGTCATATTGATTCTCTAGGCACCTGCTCCTGTCATTTGAAAATCAGGATCGTTCTACTCTTTCCTATTCTGAAGCCTCACAGGATTTCCCTTGTCCAGCTACACTAGTTGATACCTTCAGTCTGCTACTGAATAGTCACGACCAGGGGGAGCATCCAGCTGTGTGGGTAAAAAAGGCTTTAAAGGGTAGAAATAACTCTTTGGTATGAGAAGTGTTTAGGTATTTATCTGGAAGGAGGTGAAAGCCCTTCTTATGCCTTGGAATGAGGAAAAAAAATAGTAAAAAGTAAAAAATTTGATTTCATCATAGTTCATTGCAAACACTTGTGCTAGGCCCTGATTCTCCCTTTTTTCCTTGACTCTTTATAAAGATTTTGCTCTTTATTTGTTCGCTCCTCTGGGAGTGATGAATCCCCGCAGCTCTCTGGGCCCCGCCTTAGGTTCCTTCTCATTAACTTTAACTGCGCTCACCTGTGCAAAGGAGGCATTGCCCTTGCTTTAGAAAGGGGGAGAACAGAGTTTGTCGAGGTTGAAGGACACACTCCTTGTAAGGGCTGTGCTATCACTTTGAGTCTGTGTCCCCCAGTTTGAGTTTTCCTCAGCCCTCGTATATTTCTTTCTCAAGGAGTTGGAATGTTGAGTAACAATCAGTATATTTTTAGAAAGCAATGGTCTTAAACCCTTCCCTACATTGAAGGTGACAATGCAATGCTCAGGGACATGGTGGGCAGGCCCCAGGTCTCTGTGTGGGACCTGGCGTCATTGATGGAGTGGTTTTCTCAGATGTCATGGGAGATTTGAGAGGAATGTTTCCGGTGATGTAAGGGATCCAGACAACAGGCTTTCCAGACCATGGGATGTGTATCAAGGTGCCCAGAAGCTACAACAGTGCCCGAGAGAGGAAGCACTCAAATATCAAATATCAAAAATTAGGATTTATTTAGTATTTACCCTATTCTGTATTTGTTACTTGTGCTTCCCGGTTTAATCCTCAGAACCTTAAGGTGTTTTTGTTTGTTTGCTTTAGAGAGAGAGAGAGAGAGGGGATGGGTGGGAGAAAGGGGGAGAGATACATCATATGAGACAGACACCCATCTGTTGCCTCTCATATGCAGCCCCGATCAGTCATATTCCATGACTGGGAATTGAACCAACGACCTTTCACTTTGCCAGATGATGCCCAACCTATTGAGCCACATCAGTCATGGGAAGGGCATTTTAAAAAGTTGTATAGATGAGAAAATTGATGCCCGAGAGTTAATTAACTTGCCAGAGACCCCGGCAATAGTGAAGCTGGAAATCTGCAGATCTGGGCACTGAACCACACCCAAGACAGCTGTCAAATGCATAGCTACATGGGTGAAATTCTGGGGTTATGAGAGGTGAGCGTGTTCAACCTCCTGAATGTAGGCCTGAGTCCAGCAGGACTCAGCCTGGTGAATTGTTCTGTTTCTTAATGCAGTGGCTGCTTCTGCAGCTCACAAAGGACATGAAAAGGCCGCTTGCATCCAGGAAGTAAGAAAGGCACCTAAATGCCTGGAATTCTTCATGTATCATGTTAATTCAATGGTGTTTCAGCATCCTGGACTTCTTGCAAAACTCTGCAAAGTGCAACCCAACTTCACACGTAACCGACGATTCTAAGGGCCGACTGCTGAGCCCGCGCCTGCACATGCACCTGCACGAGGCCGTGACAAGCCTGGTGGTGCACACCGGAGCTAAAACACAGGCCCTCGGTGGTCTCAGGGTCACTCAGCCCGATCCCGGGGAGGGGAAGGCCACAGTCACCCCGAGCGGAACCCGGGCTTGCTCTCACTGCCTCAATTTACCTAATCCCTGCACTTCCACTCCATGTCTCTTCGTGCCTGTTCTGCAAAAGCAAAGGGGCCTGGCCTCACGCTCATTACCTTCTAAAACCTCCAGACTGGCCGGCAGGGCGCTGCGGGAACCCAGAGGAGTGGAGCCCGCGGTCCAAGGGTGAGGACCGCCGGCAGGAATCTTGGCCGAGAAACTCGGGTCTTTTGCAACCGCCGTGCAGGCGTGCGGACGCGTGCCCCGGGCCGTGGCCCTCCTCGGAACCTGAGTACTGGTGCCGCGGGCGCAGCAGACGCGGGCTGGCACCAGGCGGGAGGCATTCTGGGCTGGGGCGCGTGGGCGGGGCCGTGCGTGACGGAAGCCAGCGCCGCCCGCATTGTCCGGGAGGATGAATGACGTACGCGGCCCCACCCCGCACCGAGGCCCCGCCCCTGGAGCTCAGGCCGCGCCCCGCGCTTGCGGTGCTGACGTGTCCGCGCGCGCTTCCTCCTCCGCGGGGCCGCTGTCCGCCGCCTGAGGGGCGGGCTGGCGGGCGGTGCTCCCCGCCGGGGCCCCGGCCCAGCCCCCGGCGCACCGCCCGTCCCGAACGCGGTATTTATGCCAGCGGCGCCGTCCCGGAGCCGAGCCCAGCAGACGCCGTCGCGGAGAGGTCGTGCGGTGATAGCCGCATCGCCGGAGGGTCGAGCGGGGACAAGGTGTGGGGCAGGGACCCGCGGCCGGCCGGGAGCCGAGGACGGAGTGTGGAGCCAGCGGTGGTCGCATGTGGACGGGGCCAGGGCCAGGCGGCAGTTAGGCCAGCGGGGGCTCCGGGGGACAGGGTGGCCGGCACGGATGGGCCGGGTCCGGGGGGGTGACAGCGGTTCCGAGGGCGGCGCCCCGGGGGCGGGGGTGCCAGCGGGACGTGACAGCGGCACGGATCCCACGCGCGCCGCTCGCGGCGTCGGGCACTCCTGGGGACGGCGGAGGGCGGCCGGGCGCGGGGACGGGAGAGCTCCGGACACGTGGTGGGTGGGCTGGGCCCTCCGGTCACAGGGGTGGCGCTGTCGCGTGCGGGGCAGGGTGTACTGCTCCCGGGAGGGCAGGGGTGGCCTCGGCGGGCGGTTCAGAGCTGCGCCCGGGGTGCGAGACGCACGGAGGCGAGTGGTGCCGGGTTTGTCGTCGTCGGATGCTGTCCGCGGCCCCGCTGCTCACCGGAGTCAGGGGGCCAGGGTGCTGCCTGAGAAAGTCACACACACGGTGTTGTTGCCACCGCGAGGGCGAGGCCCGGCCGACCAGTTGCCGCCTTATTTGCTTGGACTGGTTTTCTCACCCGAAGGTGGGTGGGTGTTGAACGGCTTTTCGGAAAAGGTCAGCTTGGAGCTTAAAGTGGGATGATGCTACGTGTCCTCCCCCTGAGCATTTAGCCCCGTGGACTGTTGGGCAGCGTCCCCTTCAGGGGCAAGGGGGGTTCAGGGAGGTGACACCACTTGCATGGCGCCTCCCTGGGCGGGGAGGGACCACGGATGGGGACTCCTGTTCTCAGGTCTCCCCGTTGCTTGGAAAATCATTTCATAGGAACCTGTGTCTCTCAGCTGCTCCTTTAACGTGGTATATTTTTATTTTATTTTTTTAAAGATAGTGTTTATTTATTTTTAGAGAGAGGGGAAGGAAGTGAGAAAGAGGGAGAGAAGGAGCATCAGTGTGTGGTTGCCTCTCACACACCCCCTACTGGGGACCTGGCCTACAACCTAGGCAATGTGCCCTGACTGGGAATTGAACCTGTGACCCTTTGGTTCTCAGTCCACTGAGCTACACCAGCCAGGGCACATGGTATGCTTTTAAAATTCAGTAATGGCATCCTATCTTCTGAATCCCACGTATGCCAATAGAAACGCCTTTGATATCTCAGCAAGCCTCCAGCTCTGTCCGCTGGCCACCCTCCTGGGGATCCCACTGAGCCCTTGACTCGGGTCTTGTATACCAGTGACCTCTGAACTACAGACACCTGTGTTTTGCATCTTGTCAGCACTTCCCTTTGGATGTCTAATGCTTGTCTCAGACTGACCATGACCTAGAGTGGAGATCAAGCCTCCCTCTCTGCTCATACCTCCCTAAGTCTGCATCTGTCCTGCGCATCCCCACCTCAGTGCAGGGGACCCTGCTTGGAGTCAGCTCTGCTTGATACCTGTGGTCCTCTCACCCTGCCCTGGGCCTGTGACCCAGTCCTCCAGGTCCCCTGAGAACCACGTTGCCACCTTGTGGAGCCATGTCATCTCTTGTGGAGACAGTTCGGTGGTTCTGTGACAGCCGGCTGGCTCCCCTTGGGCCTTCGTGATCATCTTCTCCCCACACAGTAGCGAGCGATCCCGCCAACCTGCCTCCGACCAGCACACTGGCTGCTCTGAGTCCCCCCCTGGCTTCCCACCACCTGCACCCCTGCCTCGACCACAGGGCCCTGCTGGAAGAGGCCTCTGGTCATTTCCCCAGCCTCCTTCCCAGTCACCCTCAGCTTTGGTGCCCTGGCTGTGGCGGCATCAGCCTTCGTGCTTTCCTCCAGCAGGCTGAGCATGGGCTGCCCTACGGCTGCTGCACCCGAGGCTTCCCTTCCATAGAAGAAAGGAGACCGCCTGAGACATGAGGCTGTCTCAGGGTCTTCCGGGGTAGCTTAGTGGTCAGAGGAGGTGTGCAGAGGAGAGCTGACTGCATGTGGTGGCGTGCATGCCCAGGAATCAGTCTGTTTGTGCCCATGTCCTGCTCAGCCCAGCGACAGCAGAGACAACAGAAGGAGCCATGTCATAGCGTTGTTGAGGTTGAGCGAGACTGTGTAGGTGACGGACTCGGTGCAGTGCCCAGCCGATAATTCTGTGTGCTGCCTCACAGCTCTGATGCCTCACAGGGTTTGTGATCGGAAGGCAGATATCCATATCTTACCATCCAGGTGTTTATGTGTGCTCATTTTTAGTAAGAAAAGCCCATCAGGTTTCGAGGTTGGACTTTGACCTTCTGTTCATCCTTTTCTCTTGCAGGTTTATAGGTGTGGAAATCAACCCCTGTCTTCACAAAGCAGGGCGCCCAGAGCATCATGAATGTCAATGACCTCAAACTCAGGTTGTCCCAGGCTGGGCAGGAACACCTGCTACAGTTCTGGGATGAGCTGGAAGAGGCCCAGCAGGCGGAACTCTATGCAGAGCTCCAGGCCATGAACTTTGAGGAGCTGAACATCTTTTTCCAAAAGGCCACGGAAGGGTTTGACCAGTCCTCTCAGCTAGAGAAGGTGGACATGCGGATGGAGCCTGTGCCACGGGAGGTGCTTGGCAGCGCGACTCGGGACCGAGACCAGCTCCAGGCCTGGGAAAGTGAAGGTGCGGGCGTGTGGATGGTTTGCTTTGAGCTCTGTTGTCAGATGTGCTGTGCCATTAAAGCCAGCAAGCTGTGTAATCAGCACTGGGACTGTCATACTGCCTCAGCCAGGTGATCGTCAGAAAGTGGCGGTTGTTTTGCTAAGACCTATGTCTCCCATTGCCAGTCCCTGTGTTCTCTGCTCGTCCCTGTGTTCTCTGCTTGTCCCTGTGTCCAGTTTGAGCCTCTTCTCATTCAGGTCTTAAACCACCTCTAGTCCCTTCCCTCCTCAGTTTCCGTGCTCCTAGGTTTCCCTTCCTGAAGCACAAATTATGAGTTCATGCTGCTCGATCCAGCAAGCACTGCCCCTGCCTCCCCTCCTCCTCTCCAGGCCTGCTGCTTTTCTCCCCTGGGGACCCCTGGGGGGCTTCTCCTGCTTCTGTTCATGCTGCCCTGGTGGCCCGCCCTGGGGCCACCATGTGGCCACCTCCTGCAGCTCTGCCTGGGAGGCCTCTCACCCCTGTGCCACGCCTCACTGTGCACTTCCTGGCCCACAGCCATGTCCGCTGGGTCCAGGTCCCAGGTCCCAGGTGCCATGTGGGTGTCTGTGCAGCCTCACTTTCATCCCACCTGCGGTGAGCATTGCTTACACTGCTACCAGGGCTCCTCGAGCTCCTGCAGAGCAGCCCGCGGCATATCCTGTGGACTGCGCGTCACATGCCACTTGAAGCCAGGTTTCCATTGTCAGCGCTGTTGATGTGTTTGCTGAGTTGCCCAGTGCTTTTCCTTCTGAAGCGGATCGGGAACATGCCCCCGTAACCAGCACTAAGTCATGCTTTTGAGAACAGTGGCCTTGCTCACGTGCCACTTTCTGGGCCGAGGTGAGAGCCGGCTCCTTATGACCTTGTCCCCTGGGGATAACGGGACTGGGCGCAGAGCCTGGGCCCTCGAGTCTCGCACGCACTCCCTGTCAGCTCTGGACCTGTTTCCAAAGTGTGCGATGCTCATCCTTCCTTTTAAAAAACATGACTTTACTGCAGAAGTAACATCAAAACCACAGGAATAGCTCAGAGAAGCTGCTGTCCATTCATGTGGTATTTACGCCCCCCACCGCCTGGCCCTGATGCTCACATTTCTCGGGGGGTGGTGGCTATGGGGTTGGCACCTCATGGTCTGTGCGTGCCCCACTGTGGATGTTTTTATCCTACCTCCCATTTTCGGGTGCTCCCTGCCCTCCCTCACTACAGAGGTGACTGCTGTCACTGGCCTTCTGCGTAGCTCTCAGTGTCTTTGTCTGGACTTAGAGACTGGCTGACTTTTGAACTGTGTTCCAGAGAGCCCCAGGGGTTCCACTCCTGGACACTGTCTCAGGTGGTCTGGGGGGCGGAGTCTGAGCAGGTGGGTCTCCATCCCCCTCCCTTCCCGCCAAGGAGCAGTTCTTTGTGACCTGTTGTCTGAGTCTGGTCTTTGTGTGAGTTTATTGAAAGGGGTTGGAGACGAAAGAGCACCAAGAACAGTTGGACAATCTTCAAGGAGGGCCTTGAAGCTCTAAAGGGCTTGGTCGTGATGACCCAGCTCCTCCCCAGTGGAGGCCCCGCCACTGAGCTGTGGGGAGCAGCTTCTAGAGGACCCCAGGCAAGGAGGGCATCTGTGGGGCCGTGACCCCTGATGCCTGAGGACTGGTCAGTCCTGCCTCCTTCCCTGCGCCTCAGAAAGGTCAGGACCCCAACTCCAAGCCCCGCAGGCCTTGGGTTCCCCCTGAGGACCCCCACTGCCAGTACGCTCCGCAGCCCCCTGGGTGTAGAGTTGGGTCAGCCCTTACGGACAGCCACAACACTGACCTTGTGACATGAGGGTCACGAGTGACTCTCCAGGCTTCCCGGAACCTGAGTCTTTTATGGCCTTTTTGTTGGAATCTGTACAGCTAGTCTACATTTACAACTTCTCCTTTAAATTAAACATGGGGACTGGTGTACCCTAGCGAGCATCAGAAGGTCCAAAGCAAACTTCCTTTTGGCTTCATGTCCAGGGAAAATGTTTACTCATGGGTGTAGAGAAGGAGACTTTGTCACTGACATTGTGTCCTTTTTGCTCAGCTTCACACTTCCACATGTGCAAACTCCTAGTAGAGCAAGGCTCCCGCAGGAGCCATCAGAGGGGAGAGGGTGCCCCTGTGAGCGTCAAGACACGTTTCAGGAAGGGCACACTTCAGGGGGACCCTGGTACTGGGGTGAAAGACGGCGTTTTAGCCCTGGGAACAGGGCAGAGAGCAGTGCTGTTCAGTGATTTCAAAGTGCCTGGGGGCTGCTGACGTGGAAGATCGCCGATAAAGATGCTCGAGTGGCCACAGTATTCCTTGTGGAAGAGAGACTTTGTTTTAATTCTTCCAAGTGTCCAGGCCAGCTGTAGAGGAGCAACCAAGAAATCTCCATTTTACCAAGCTGAGCTCTTGAGAGAGAAGTAGAAGCTTCTACCAGAAGTCATTTTAGGAAAGATACTCCATTGGGAAAATACATTTGCTTAATAACCCCCCATTTTTAAAATAACTGCATGTTTATGGTAAGCACAAAACAATCTCCCAATTTTATAGTGTAGCAGCAGATTAGTGTTCATGGTTGGCCCTTTCTGCCTAGGGACACTTGGAAAATTGACCTCTAGGGTGGCTCCCAGTCGTGCAGCGCTGCGGCCGATGGGGAGGGGCCATCTGGGGGAGTGCTCACTGGACAGCTTCTCGAGACAGCACCGGGGTGTTTTTCAACAGGACTGTTTCATTTTAAAAGTCACACGTGCTTCCGTTAGAGAAGGTGGAAGTTACGGTCATAGGGGCAAAACCAGACATTGTGCCACCCACAAGCCAGAGGTGACTACTCGGTGGTAGTGTTTTCTCATGCGCACGCACGCACAGGTTATAGTTTGTGCATAGTTTTGTAGCCTGCTTTAATCATTTGTTGTTATGAAACATTTCAAGCGTATTTGGGAACAGGTATTTAGAGAGGAAAACAGTGTGATGAACTCCCGCATCCGCATCACCTTGATTAAATAATTATCAGAAATGTGCTACTTTTGCTTCACCCCCTGTTTCGTTCTCTGCTGTAGTGTTTAAGGCAGACCTCCAGCTTTGTGGTGCATAGCCCTCGCAGAGTTCGGCAGCATCTCTAAGCCTTGGGACATGTTCTCACTGCTCACACATCACTTTTATGCCAATGAAATGCACAGTGATCCCCAGTAATTGCAATGCTGCAGAGGTTTCCTTAATCAGTCTGTTCACCTAACATGATTAAAGTGCGCTTAACATGTTTGGGAAAGAGTTCATCTATAATGTCAGTGTCAGCTGGGGTTAAAAATTACAGACAAGGCCTCTGCTCTGACCCCCTTCCTGGTTGAGCCGCCTGTGTTCCCCACACCTGGTCCGGGTCCCACACTTGCAGAGGGGTCTGGCAGCCTCCCGCCTGGCCAGGCAGTGCCCACATCAAAGTGTGTGGGGGGAGGAACTTGTCTGAGATGGAAGTTACCCAGAAAGTGTTGGAGCTGTGACATGTCACTGTGAACTCTCTGGTTCCTGGAGACGGTGCCAGGAAGCGTGTCCGGGACTCTAGGGAGGGGCAGTGGGGCCAAGCCCTGGGCGGGGCTCCCTGTGCCCTGGCTGTGGGTTCTTTCCCGACCTCTGATCTGGTCTGTTCATGGTCCCCTCTGGAGGAAACTTTCTAACTCTTGTGTCCAGCAAGGGGAAGATGGAAAGGTGATCTAGTGATGTGTTTTTCTGGTTTCTCCATATTTCTGCAGATTTGGAGTAGGGTAAGTTCATAGTTTCCTAACTGGCATTTGGGTTAAATACGTTTATACCCAGTTAACATTCCTGAGCCTTGGTCTTTGCTTGCCAGCATCACCAGAAAGAAAATTGCTAGTTCATTAAAGTATGTTATTTGGTGTTTGGTTGGGTTGTGCGTATGCATTTCTCCCTCACACAAGCGTTTTTTATCAATGAGAGAGTCCCCAGGACTGCTCGTGGGCCCCCGCTCAGTTCGAGGGAGGGCAGCCTGTGCGTGTTCGTCCTGGAGCTCTGCCGACACCAATGTTTCCTTTTCCAGGGCTTTTCCAGATTTCCCAGAGCAAAGTGGCCGTTCTCCTTCTGGCTGGGGGGCAGGGGACCCGGCTCGGAGTGGCCTACCCCAAGGGGATGTACGACGTGGGTTTGCCGTCCCACAAGACCCTGTTCCAGATTCAGGCAGAGCGCATCCTGAAGCTTCAGCAGCTGGCCGAGAAGCGCTGTGGCCACTCATGCACCATCCCATGGTGAGACGCCTGGGGCCCATGGGTGGGGGCGCACTTCCCCCACAGCAGACTGGGTCCCTGTCCCCACTGCTGAGTTCGGAGCTGCAGCTTCACAGGTCAGAGGCAGGGCATGTGAGGGCAGGGATCCCTGTCCCCTCAAGGAGCAGCACGCACACACCTCCGGCACCGGCCCAGCCCGGGTCTGTGTGTCCTGGCAGGCGCTCTCGCTCTGAAAACCTTGTGCTGCTTGGTGGTCCGTCCTGTGTGCAGTGTCTGGTTGAAAACCCAAATCTTTGAGATGGGAAGGCTTTGCCCTGGTGTTCCCAGCACTGCGGGTCAGCAGTCCCTGCCGTTCTGAGTCCCGGTATTCTGTCCACTGTCCTCACCCTCAGTACCTGCAGGCATCACACCGCCATGGTGTGGCATTATCTTCAGTGGGTTCTGTCTGTCTAGGGACTCTGTCTTCAGTCCCAGCCCAGGCAGCCCACCCAACCACTCCCCGCCCAGCTGACAACCCTTGACCCCTCTGCCCTGGGGCCAGACTTGGGCTGTGACTGCTTCAGGACCCACCCTGCCAGGGTGCCTCTCTTTAGTTCTAGGCAAGGGCAGCAATTTCAGAAATTCTGCTCTGCTTTGTACAAGGCTTTGATTGAGTTCTTTAATCTCTTTCCCCTAGAAGTTAGTGTGCCCAGAGGGGCAGGCAGCCAGCTGTGGGTGTCTGATTCCTGAGGTCCCTAATCTTTGTCATTCAGCCCATGTGACCGGCAAAGGCTCTGCTGGTCTCTCTGTTCTGCCTGTGCCCAAGTCAACAAATAGCCCAGGAAGAGGCAGCTGCGTGTCTTCAGCCCCCAGGAAGGGTGCTCCCTGTCCTGAAGTTTAGTCCGATCAGGGCTGCTTCTGCAGCTCTGACATCTTCCAGTGATTCTCCCAGGGGGCCCAGTGTTTCCCATACGAGCTGGCCCACCTGTGGACTCCTGCTTCATCTCTATCCCTCTGGGGACGGGAGCAGGACGTCGGTGTTCTGAGTGGCCAACTCTGGACCCACAGCCCAGGCCTCCCATGGTCCCGTGGCTTTCCTCCCCCCTCACAGCACACGTGTCCTGTTTTTCATGGGCATCTTTCGTCCCCTTCTAAGTCATGCCCAAGCCGTTTGCATGCAGACCCCCGGGTGCCCAGGGCACTTTGGTGAGGAAACAGACACCTGCGGGTGTGGGGGCGGGTCTGCCCGTCTGCTCCCTGAGCTGCTCAGTGAACGCTGCTGAGCACCCGCTTTCCGTGCTGCTTTTAGACAGGAGCTCCCTCCCATGCCTCCCGGCACAGGCTGGGTGTCCGTGCAGCACAGAGTGCAGGTAGTTTTATGACTTTGAAGGAAGGTAAGCAGAACCCAGGTTACGTTTCCAAACTGTAACAAAAAGAACCGAAGAGCTCATTAGAATGTGTTGCAGTCACCCTTTTGTCTCTGTTTATTCAGAGTAGGCATTTTCATTGCAAAGTCCACCTTTCCCTGAGTTCTGAAATAGTCACACTCACTCGCACTCGCTCTAGCTGGCCGGAGGCTGTGTGTTGCAGGGCGCTGCTGTCACTCAGTCCTTGGGTGCAGCAGAGCCAGTGTGAGGGTGGTGGGAGAGCGCCCCCTGCAGGAGGCCTGGCACACTCAGCCTCCCTTAAGGTGGGAAGGAGTCAGCAGGGCTGCTCAGAAGGTGTGCTTTTCTCTCGCAAGGTACATAATGACCAGCGGCAGAACGATGGAGTCTACCAAGGAGTTCTTCGCCAGGCACAAGTACTTCGGCCTGAGAAAGGAGGACGTCATCTTTTTCCAGCAGGGGATGCTGCCGGCCATGAGTTTTGATGGGAAAATTATTTTGGAAGAGAAGCACAAGGTCTCTATGGCTCCAGGTTGGTGACATGCTTATGTAGTGGTGACTAGAAATGGTAGGAACCAAAATCATTAAATTTTTATTTTCTTTTTAATATGGTGGTTTGGGTAGCTCCTGCAGTTCAGGACAGGACAGGCTGAGTCAGAGCTTGTCCATCAAATTACTCCTCACGGAGTGTTGGAATCGCTGTTTGGAGATGGTACAGGACCAGGAGGAGCAGTGCCAGCAGGTCGGGTGTGGGAGCGAGAAGCTCACACGGTGCCCTCGGCACCTCCGCTCCGTGCAGACCAGGCAGCGTGGCCCCTGGGTGTGGTGCCCGGGGAAGCAAGCCGTGTGGGCCGGCATGTGGAGGGAAACTTGGAGGAAAACTTGGAGGAAAAGGGCAACAGGAAATAAGCAGCAGCGCTCTTAGTTCATTCTTTTCTCTTCTACTTAATTCTTTTTAATCCGTGCAAGAATTGCTATTCTTAGTTCTATTTGTGATATCTGGTTTCTTGTCATCATTTAAGCTGTGGCTCAGGTTGCTCATGGAGGAGGTGCATTAGGCAGCAGCAAAAGTAGATGGGAAGAGTGGAGGCTTTCCCTGTGCCAGGTGTCAGTCAGCGGGGACCTTCACGTCACTCTGGGTTGAGCACTTGATCAGACACAAAACTCTCGTTTACTCGGGAGGCAGGCGGAGTGGGCAGGGCTGTGTATACAGAGCCCATCAACTTGTGTGAACAGTAGTAAGCCCAGCCTGTCACAGGACAGCCAAGACTGGTACGTGGTTCTGCACCACCTGTCACAGGCTGCATTGTGAACGCGGCAGACGCAAAAGGAAACCGTGCTCTTTGGGGGGGACTTGTCTTTCCTGACCATCATCCTTCTTTGGGTGGCCATGCTACATCACCTTCGAGGTCACGCAGTATGACAACACTGCATCTTTCCTGTGGGCACTCCACTTCGCTGGCCCCAGGAAGCCCTTTTGGGTGGACTTCACCAGGGGTCTGGCTGTGCTGCTAAGGGACTGTTCTGCCCGCAGATGGGAACGGTGGCCTGTACCGGGCACTGGCGGCCCAGTGTGTGGTGGAGGACATGGAGCGGAGGGGCGTGGGGGCCGTGCATGTCTACTGTGTGGACAACATCCTGGTGCGGGTGGCGGACCCACGGTTCATTGGATTCTGCCTCCAGAAGGGAGCGGACTGCGGGGCGAAGGTAAGCAAGGCCTTTGTCACTGTGGAAGTGGTCCCAGGGGTCCTTCCCTGTTGGCCCCTGCACGTGGGAGTCCCACTGGAGTCATTGGGGTGACTCAAATGTCTTAGACTCTTTCATCTCCCCAAAGCACTTGGCCACCCCTACCTTCTTAAATTGGCAGTGTTTGACTCTAGAAGGAACACTGTACCCTTGCCTGTCACAGCTCCAGGCTGGGGACGAACCCGTTGGTACCAACACATGCTGGAGCAGGTTGCTGGAGTCATAGGTATGGGCGGTGTAGGCGGCAGGCCTAGATGTCAGCGAGGTGGGCCACAGGTTCCACAGACGTCCCGTGAGCAGGATGGTCAGAGGCAGGTTGGGAAGAAGGGTGGCTGAGTTTAAGAACTGTTGACTGACTCTGAGCTGGGGGAATCTGTCCGGCCGTGCGCACGGCCCTGCCCCAGGCTCTGTTCTGCTCTGCGTCTCTGTCGCTGCAGAGCTGACACTGTAGGAGGTGGGCCGCCATGGCGGCAAGTAAACTGTGTCGAATGTCCAGGAATCGGGTAGATGGGAAACATGGAAGGCCTTCGGGACACTTTGGAAAGTTTTAAAGTGTTAATATGAAGGTTACTTTCCTGGACATCAATAAAAGTGTCATTCTCTCTGATTTAAAGTACGACACCATCCTGATTAAAGTCCAAATGAGGCCATTCTGGGGACATTTGGAGACAGAATGATTATGAAATTTAGAGTAAACATGTAAAGATGGCCAGGAAAGTGGTGGAAAGGGGTGAGAGTAAGGAGAGAAGAAGGCTGGAGGGAATCTCTGACACTCCAGTAAGACCTGGGAGTGCCATGCGGTGCTGATGCCGGGACGGAATGACACATGGATGGGATGGAGCTAGATGGGCGGACATAGTCTGTGTGTGCGTGGGAACATGTGCCTTTCAGACCGGCGGCCTCGGCGGTCTGGAAGGTCACCTCGGGCTGTGTGGACTTAGAGAAATCAGCGGCTGGAGCAGAGTTTTAATTGTGTTGCTGCAATTCCATCTGCACTTAGGACAGACTTTTCAAAGCACTCAGAAGCACGCTGAGCCGTTAGCCGGACAGGCAGGCAAGGCAGTACCTTCAGATGCTTTTTGTTGCAGTTCTTCTGCGGGAGAGCCGCGTTGTCTGAATCTCACGTCGGCTCTTCCACAGCTTCTCCTGGAAAGTCGGGGGGGGTGGCAGTGCAAGGGGGGTGGCGGGCAGGTCAGAGCACCTGTGAGGTTTGTTTGACATCGAACGTTCTTACACTCCCTCTGATTTCTGGGCACATCTTCCCCTCGGCTCCTCACCAACGCAGAGCCATTGGCAGACAGTCAGGTCATGGGTTTGCAGATGGTTTTGAAAGCAAAGCATCACCCCGTACAAACTCTGGCATGTGAAGCTGATGTGTGGCGGGGCCTTTCCATCTCAAGTTCACGTAGGGCCTGGGGACCTGCCTGCTCTGCCCTCTCCGCCCCTGCTGCCTGGTGGAGCCCTGGAAAGTAAGGCCAGCACTGTGTTTGTGAGTGAGCCTGAAGGAAGCACCACTTTCAAGTGGGGTGGCGGTTGGCACAGCGCCAGCGAGGGCAGGACACTGTGGTTCCTTGGTCTCGTGCCTCTGGAGAAGCTATGTTCGCTTATTCTCGAAGTGGCTGGGAGCGCTGAGTACAAAGTGAATTGTGGGTGTGGAGCCATGTGCGGGGCAGGTTCCCCATGTGCAGCTCTTCCCAGGCCAGTGCCGCCTCTGGGCTCTGGGTCCAGCCAGCGCTCCGCCCCCTGGCTAGTTGGGTGTTAAACCTTATTTCCGGTTAGAAAGGGCCTTTCAAAGAAGATGAAGGGGCAGGTGACTGTCTAAAGTTAAAGATCCCTCTTGACTTGATGCCGTAAAGACAAGGTATGCACAGTGGAAAGTGTGGCCTTTGAGAGTGGCCGGTGTCCAGCAGCCTGCGGTCTGTCTGGGGCAGGTGGTGGAGAAGACGAACCCGACGGAGCCGGTGGGCGTGGTGTGCCGCGTGGATGGCGTGTACCAGGTGGTGGAGTACAGCGAGATCTCGCTGGCCACGGCGCAGCGGCGGGGCCCGGACGGGCGGCTGTTGTTCAGCGCGGGGAACATCGCCAACCACTTCTTCACGGTTCCGTTCCTGAGGGACGTCGTGAGGTACGGCGGGGGGGTGCTTTGGGGGCTTTAATTCGTTGTTAACCTGAAACCGAGCACCACGAGAGTGGGAGGTGCCCTGAGTCTGGTCCTGCAGAGCCCATCCTCGTCCTGGGGGCCCCTTTACCCAGTGGCAGTGCCCCCACACCATTGCTGCTGGCGAGCGAGGAGCCCACCCCTGGGGTGTGGTGAGCCCAGGGCACAGCATCGCCCTTTCTCCTTTCCCCGTCCCACTCAGCCAGGTCCTGGGGAAGTGCAGGCTGAAAATGACCCCGTCTCCCCCACAACTGGACACTCAAAGGTGCAGATGTCCTCGGGCTGCTGGGCCAGAATTCCCAGAGGTGGACGTGGGGTGCCTGCGTGTTGAGAAACTGCTCCAGCACTTTAAGCAAGCTGGTCCCCCGATGAACCCTGAGGAGCCAGTGCGATAGAGCGGGGAGAGCAGAGCCTCTGGCTGGGGGGGAGGTGTGGTGGTCCGCCCTGAGGTCTGAGCAGGAGCTGTGTGTCCACAGGCATCAGGGCGGAGGGTGCTCTGCTGCCTGATTCTCTACTGGATGACCCTTGGGGTGACTGCTTGGTCACTCGGCTCAGAGCGTCAGCTCCGGGTCTACGCCTCTTCCCTGCCCATGGTGCTGCTCATCCTTGTTAACTCATCGGCAGCAGCTGCTGATGCTCAGCCCCCCACCCCAAACCTGGAGGGCTCTCAGGAGAGCTCTGCAAAGAGAATGATTGTGAAACTTGGGCTTCTGGGGGAGACATGGTGTGAGCAGTGGGTGGGCACTTTTTAGTGTGGAGAGCTTCACATGGCAAGTGGCTCTCATGTTGAGGCCTTAGGCCTGGTGGCTGAGTGCTGGCCCCTGAGTATGGCGGCCAGTTTGTGGCGTTCGGCATTCGCGCAGCAACTGTCTTCTGTCCTGCACAGTGTGTACGAGCCTCGGCTGCAGCACCACGTGGCTCAGAAGAAGATTCCCTATGTGGACCCCCAGGGCCAGCTCATCAAGCCCGAAAAGCCGAACGGAATCAAGATGGAAAAGTTCGTCTTTGACATCTTCCAGTTTGCCAAGTAGGTTTTGCGTGGCCAGTCAGATGAGACACATGTCTGGGACCTGTCTAGCACTGTCCTCGGTGGGACACCATCCTTGGGCCCTGATGGCAGGCCTGGGTCTGGACGAGTCTCAGCCCATGGGAGCCACCAGCCCGCAGGTGCGCGAGGTGCCTCCGAGGGTGCTCTTTACAGCCCCTTCCTGTTGTTTGCTCTCCCCCAGACTGTTCACGTCACTGTTTTGGCTGAGACCACAGATTAGGTAGAACGTGGCCTTTGGTTGAGGGCTGTTCGCCAACTGAGAGCAGGTGTCTTCACCAGAGGCCACACCTGGTCTGCGGTGGGAGTCTCTGAGCTGACTGGTATGGAAACGCAGAAGGCCAACAGTGGTCTTACTGCCAGACACGCTCCTGTCCGTTCTTTTCGTCCAGAGCAGGCACTGCTGGGGCCTTTTGCATTGAGGTTCCTCATCCTCCTGACCCGCCGGGGTGGGGAAGCTCTCGCTGGGCCATGGAGATGAGTGTTACGTCTTCCGCCTCCACCTGCAGTTGGGCCAGAGAGCTTGCTGGTGCTGTGCAGAGGCAGAGCTGCTGGGGCGGGGGTTCCTGTGTGAGCTCCCCCTCCAGCCGGGCGTTGGTGTGCATCCCATGCAGGAGGTTTGCGGTATATGAGGTGCTACGGGAAGACGAGTTCTCGCCGCTGAAGAACGCGGACAGTCAGGATGGAAAGGACACACCCACCACCGCGCGGCATGCCCTCACCTCACTGCACCACCGCTGGGTGCTGAATGCCGGGGGCCACTTTGTCGACGAGAATGGTTCCCGCCTGCCCGCGATTCCCAGGTAGGCTTCCCTGCTGCACCCTCCTGCCTGCTCTCTAGTGGTCCTGTCCCCCTAATCCCTGACAAAGGCAGGGTCCCCGTGGGCGCTGGCTGAGGTGCACTCCTGACAGCTCTGCCCTCTGAGAGGGGAGTCCCTTCCGAGTCCCTCATATCTTCAGGCTGCGCCCACCATGCCATGAAGGGACCCTACTAGAGGATGGGCGAAGGCAGCCCCCCGTGCGCCCTGCGGGCCAGGCCAGCTGCAGCAGCTGTGCCAGAGGTGGGGGCATTGGTCTTGCTCACACCTCTTTGGGCTCCTGTATGGCTTGCTGTGGGGGCCCCTGAAATTCCCACCACCCCCATGTACCTGCGAGACACATGGCCCCTATCTCACGCAGGCGCCCTCAGGTCACTGAGAGAGGTTCTGGGGGGGAGAGGGAACACCCTTACCATCCCTGGGACTCAGCCTTTCGAAGTGTTCTGGGACTTTGGAAGTTAAAATGAGAAGGTCCCTCTGCCTATTCCAATCTACGGTGAAGCCTCTCAGCTCAGCCGTGTTTCATGACACAACCTCCACTGGCACCTGGAGCCCCGCTAAGTTGTCCCATGGGAGAGTTCTGCTGTGAGGTCTGCGTTCCTGCGGGCGGTGCGTCTGGCACAGGAGCACTGGGCGGCCGGGCTCGTCGGGGCCACGGATCCATGGGCCAGCTGCTCCGTGCTGCCCTGGGTGTCCTCAGGCTTTGCCTTGGCCGTGGAGTGTGTGTCTCAGCCCTGCCATCTCCTGCACCAGGTTTATCGTTCACCGTGAACATGGCCTCTCGGCCACGTGCACTTTGGGACTCCACTTCACTGTCACGTCTGGTTTACCCCTGTCCCATTAATGCTTCTTTGTTCCTACCCAGTGCTGCTGCGAGCCGACAGCCCGAGGCCGGCACAGCCGATGTCAGTGACAAGTAAATATACCCACCTGCCTGCAGCGCATGGTGACGGGCTGTGCTTCCCCGCACTAACGGCGGCGTAGCTAGCTCTGCCTTTCCTTGGCTGGGGCGGGGAGGCTCCGGGGGCACTGCTGCTTCCTCGGTGGCAGGCATCTGCCTGGGTGACACTAACTCTGAACCGCAGTGCATGCTGGGCACGGGCGGCATGCCTCACTAAGACCCACCCATGATGTCAGGGCACGTGGGGACACACGTGCAGGGGCAGCAGGACCCGGAGGAGGGCTCAGGCCGGGAGCCCCCACTCTGTGTGGGCTCAGCTGGGTGAGAGAGGCGCTGGGCAGTGCGTCTCCCTGGAGGGAAGGGACACGCAGTCTGCAGGGGCTGCTGACAGCAGCTGGGCAGACCACGGCTCTCTGATTTACTCTCGTGCTAGCAGCGCCTCCTTTTGGTCTCTCTGTGTCACTTTCGTCACTTACTGTCCTCCTAAGCACCTATCTTTCAGTCTTTAGAGCAGATCACTTTTAGCTGTGGTACCACCTGTCCTCTCTCCTCTGGGCACCACGGTCAGGAAGAGCCATTACCTTCAGAGCTAAGGGGATGGCATCGTGTCCTTGTTCCACATCCACAGTGACGAGGTTTAGGCTGAGTTTGACGTTGTTGGGGTAACCGGGGGGCGTGTGTGGGGCAGAGGGGCCAGGACGGCCATTTCTCGGCACGAGTGGATCATTGGCGTCGGTCTCGCCCGTGCTCTCTCCTGCCTGAGCTGGTTGCCTGAGCCTTGTGGAGGCCGGTCCCCGTGATGGTCAGCGTCTCCGGGACGTGGCCCTGACCCACCAGACGGGCTCGTAGTCTGGCTTCCTCTTGGAGCCACCGATGGCCGCTGCCCCTCACACAGGGCAGCTGGGGGCCCAGCCCTTCGCTCTCTGTCCCTGCAGCATTTGGGAGCGAGCCGCTTTTGTGACGTAAGAAATAAGTTTGGGCCCTAAACTTCCTTCTCGTTGAACCACAGCTTTCAACCTGAAAAGTGACAATTTCTTACCCACACACCTGGAAACAACCTTCGGCTGTCTAAGATACAAAAAGTTGTTATACAAAGTTAGACCTTGCTTAAGTGTTTTTAGTTAGTACTCTTTCCCCATTTATTTTATTTTAGCTGTTTGTGGAATATTTAAACTGAAATCATTGTCCCCAGACAAGGTCATGTGGCTCCTGCTGAAACTCCCAGAGCCCAAGAGAGGAGACAGTGGCATGAGCAGTGGAAGAGGGGCAGCTGGGGTCCCGAGAATGGGAGGAAAGAGGGAGAGGGGCTGGGTTCTGGCGAAGGGACCTCATTTCTGTTTTCACCTGCCGACCAGCATACGCTTGTGGATGCAGGCTTGGCGTCAGCATCCTTGGGCCCATCGCCCTCTCCTGGGGTCTTAGTGTGGTGACAGGCTTCTGTCATCCCTCTTCAGAGCACCTTGCTTTGTTCACTCAAGTCAACTTCCTCAGTTTCCCCAGTCTCTGGGGTGGAGGGAGGCTGTGTTCACACCAGCTGCGTGTTCCTTGGGTCAGAGCCCCCTTCCAATCCCAGCACCCACAGTCCCTCAGGGCTGTGGGTGGTGGGACCTCACTCTGTCGTTCGGTGCATGTGGCTCTGAGCCGCCCTAGCTCTCGACGTCTGGATAGGACCTGACCGGGTCTGGAGAGCTGTCATCCGCCTTTAGGGCTGTCTTGCTCTGACTCCAGCTGCTAGCTGCCCACCCCACTCCCTGCCCCCGGACCCGCGGGTGCCGTCAGCACGCCCAGAGCCGCAGCAGCTTGCACTGGAGCACATGCCATTTCTTGCAGCTCACTGGGAAGGGTGGGGCAGGGTACGCACAAGTGGAGCCCTCGTGCTCCGTGTGGGGCACACACAACGGCGGCCCCGGGAGGTGGCGACGGCACAGGCATCTCTGGGGCCTCACTGTGGATAAGTGAGTGCATGAGGCCACTGCAGGGAAGTGGCAGCTGGGAAGGCTGGGCGTGGGCTGCGTCTCAGAGGACAGGTGGGCCAGCACGGTTACAGGGCCCTGGTGGGGGACAAGCTGGCCCAGGCCTGAGAGCATGGGGGTGGCCTAGCCCGAGTGGGGCGTGGCTGGTGGCATCCGCTGTGGCTGGCACGAGAGCGCTGGAACACGGCCGGGGGTTCTGCTAGACAAAGACCCCAGCAGCTGCCCCCAGGGCCCTCTGGTCTGTTGCCTGTGCCGTGGGTTCAGGCCACACAGTAGTGTGGGGACAGGGCCCATGGTGACAGGGACCATGGCGCAAGTGAGGGAGATGGAGTTCCCAGAGACCTTGTGCCCTGTTGCTGAGACCCCCATCACCGAAGAGCTTGGAGGGCTCAGGACTTCAAGGGTGTTTTACATGCTGTTGGTTGGCTGCTGCATCAGGTGGTTCAGACACTGAGGCCACAGGCGGCTGTCGGTGTGGACTGTGACCAGGCCTGCGTATGCGCACTGCAAGCCGCCTTCCCTCCCCTAGGGCCCCTGGCAGGAGCTGTGTAGGGGATACTCTGTGTCTGTGTTTCTAGTTGTCAGGATGTGTGGCCACAGGGCACTGGAAACATGGCCGTTATGTGGCAGAGCTGAATTTTAAAGTCACAATGAACTTTTACAGTTTTGAGGAGTTTGAGTGGCCCCATGTGGTGGCGTGTGGCTGCTGTATGAGGGACCTCAGCGTTTGCATCTCAGTCAACACTCGTGCCTGAGTCTCTGGGCTGTATGCAGGGCTGAGGGGAGGCGTGAAGGACCACAGCACCTAGTGACGGACCTGGAGCATGGGGTGCGGTCAGCATACAGTCCCCACTTCGTCACCTTAACCCAGTGGGTGCGATGAGAGGGTGATATCAGGGGAGGGGCGTGTCCTGGCGGCAGCGAGATGCTGGAAGGGCTGAAGGGGGCACACATCCCAGATGGTATCTTCTGACCTTGACTGCTTCACGTCAACTCAATCCCCAGGGGACCCAGCGGCCGGTGGGGCTGTTTCTTAGGGGAATGTTGCTGTGGGCAGCCTCTCAGAGGAAAGTGCTCCTGCCCTTTCTCTCTGGCGGAGGACACGGGGACAGTCTCTAACGTGCCTGGTTTTCCTGCAGCTTGAAGGATGCCTACGATGTCCCGATCCAGTGCGAAATCTCTCCCCTCGTCTCCTACGCTGGAGAAGTAAGTTTCTTTCTTTTTCCTACTTTGAAGAAGTAGAGTCTGATCCTGTTTCATGTTCCGGTCACGCTGCTGGCAGAGAGGCCAGAGCGTTGTGTGGACCCTGTCCTGCGCGCAGTCCCCCCGGGCGGAGCCTCCCGGCTATCTCTGCTCTCAGTGCTTTGTCTCAAGAGTCCCCGTCCTGGTGTTGGCTCCGCCCCCTGGGGGGTGCTGGTCCCCTCCACTGGAGCCTTCCATTGGTCCTTTTGGCCTGCACGCTGAGACGCATGGACTTCTCAGCAAGCATGTGTCCACCTTGTGCTGCAGGCCGCTCACCGGGGCACTGGACAAAGGGGTCTGTTCTGTTCTCGCACTAATGTGCTCACCCCCAAGTTAGGGTCCCTGCCCTCCTGTGGTGCAGCGTGCCTCCTAGGGCCCGAGAGAGTGGGGCCTCTTGTTGGACGGCTATCAGGCCGGGAGGGCCAGCACACGTGGGGTGATCACGTGGAGAAGGAGCACCCTCCCACTGACTTTAGAAATGATATTGTCAGCAAAATAACTTTACTTTTTGCTGATTGTTTCAGGTGGTTGTGAATAGGTCATGAAGCCCAGTTTTAGAAGTTTAACTGATAGGGTTTTATTGACTTAAATTGTGCATCTCAGCTCAGCTTTTGCTTTTGAGTCACGAGTCCCGCATCACGGGACCACCGTGCACCAGCCCCCTGACTGCATGCCCACTGTCGCCCCCCAGGGACTGGAGAGTCATGTGGCTGACAGGGAGTTCCACGCCCCTCTGGTCATCGATGAGCACGGTGTCCATGAGCTGGTGAAAAACGGGCTGTGAGGGGCTGTGTCCTCCACTGCAGGGGCTGCTCCCCTCGCCAACGGCCACTGTGACCCTCTGGGACCCCCAGGGCCCCTCCCGGCCGTCGCACTCAAGCAGCTGCACCACATTCACCTGCGTCCATGTGGCTGGACTTGAGAAAGCATTTTCGTGATTCTCCACTCATTGAAGGTCTTATTTATATTTTTCAATTGGACAGTGTTCTCCAAGCCCAGGAAAACGCCAGCTTGGAGTGGTCAGGGCGCACGGCACCGCTCTGCTGGGGACTGGGGGTGTCAGGTCCGAGCTGTGCTGAGTGGTCACGTGCACTGCGCATGCAGAAAGGTTTCTACGGTACTACATGCTTGTTTTATTTTGTTAAAAGTAAACTTTCTAAAGAAAACAACTGGACAGTAAAATAAACTTCTCTTTTTGTCTCTGGAGTGTCACTTGTACCTTGAGGACTTTATTCCTCTGGGAAAAGAGGAGACTTAGAGGAAACTTGAGAAAATGCAAAAATCCCCAGCCGACACTGTGGGGAATCGCAGACTCAGAGGTTTCTGACTCAGAGGTCTGACTCTGGGCCTGGGTCTCACCTGGAGGTGAATTGTCCTTCACTCACACATTTGGTCACAGCGGGGAGGGCGGACGGAGGGCGGGCACCAGGTGTGGCCTTGACAGAGGTGTCTGCCGGGGCGTAGGGGCCTTGCCTCACCATCTCTGGGTCCTCCGTGCCCAAGACCTGGGGGCACTTGAGGCTCGGGGGGGCCGCTCCTGCGGTGCCCAGGCCAGGTAACCCCTGCCCTTCCAGGTGGGTTTTTTGCTTGTTTTTAGTGAAAAAGAGAGTGAGAATAACATGGTTTTTAGAATATGGGCCGTAGATCATCTGTAAGGGTTCTCTGTGTCTAAAATACACTTTGCATGAAAATATTGAGCTTTATAAAGATACTTTACATAGCATTTATTGACCAAAAGCACAGAAAATTAGCGTCTGGAGCAAGGAAGCATTCTCAATGTCGCCTCTACAGAAGAGACTCGGTGGTTCGCTTCCTGCTGGTAGGAGGTCACAGGAGGGTCTTCTTTGGAATAAAGAGTTTGAGGTTCTGGCGTTTCTCCTTTTTTTTTAAAGAGCATGTGATATTATCTAAGTTTATTTTTTGTGCCAAGGCCTAAATACTGTGTTTAGCATATTTTGTGTTCTATTTCAACAGCAGCCCACTTTTGCTATTGTCCACCCCATTCTCTCAAAAGGATCTGTGAGGTAGGTCCCCTGGCCAGGTGGAGTGCCCTCCTGTGAACTGAGAGGCTGTGGGCTCGACCCTGGGTCAGGGTGCGTGCCGGAGGCAGCAGGCAGTGCAGGTGGACCCAGACGATGCCGTGTGTCCGTGGGGAGGCAGGAGTGGGGCCCTGTCTCTGCGGTCACGGGAACCGCCTGCAGCCCCCTTGCCTGGCGCAGTTTCCCTGCCTCGGTATTCTATATAGGAAAAGGCTATTGGAAGCGAGGCCCCACCCAGTATTTACAGATCAGCCCCTGACTGAAAGCAGAATGAAAATATCCGTTTTCAGTCAGCAGGCCAAATAAAAGTGCTATTTTAGATGTGTTTCCTTATTCTTTTTCCAAGTGTGCAACTGAAATGCTGATGATAGGTTCACATTTCCATAATCTACTTTTTTATATGGAGCCTGTTCAGAACCTCCAACCCAGAGCACCGATTTTATTTTCATTTGCTTCTTTTCTCTGAAAACTACAAATTAAGTTTCCGTATATTATTCCAAAACCCGGCTTCCTTTCTCTCCACCCCTGGGTTCTCAAATAACCGCTGCTTTGTGAAGAGCCGGACAAGAACAAACCACCAGTGACTGGTGCGGGCTCCAGTCCTGCATTAACCAGCACGAGGCTCCGTCGGGAACCTCGTCCAGCCTGGTGGGGACCAGCCTTCGCCAAGGACGTCTGAGACATTCCCACGTGGTTTTCCGTGGGCTACGGACACACGTGGGGCGAGCAGGACACGCCACAGGGACATCACCTGGTGACACTCAAATGTGAACAATTGGAAGGTTGACCAACATTTTATTTGTATCGCTCCCCAAAAGGTGTGCCTGTGTGTGTGCGCGTGCGCGCGCGCGTGCACGCGCATGTGTTGGTGTGGCTGCTTTTCTCCTTTCTTCATTTTCTTTCAGACATTACTGTCAACACAGGCATTTCAGGACACGGTTACGATTCCGTAAGCACTGTTTCAGATTTGGAGGCTCCCTGGGCTGTTTCCGGAGACCCCGTCTTTGACGCTGATTTCACAACGGAAATAAAAATGGAGTCCAGGTCAAGAGCCAGGCGGGCCCCGGGCAGCCCCTGCCCCTGACCTTCTCTGGGTGTCCTCGGTTTCCTGTCAGCCACCTCAGGCGTGCCTCCACTGGTTGTCACCTTTCCAGTGTCTTCTGAGAGGCAGGCCAGGGCTCGAGATGCTTGGGGCCCCCCCCACCCATGATGATGGAGCAACCAGGGGCTCAGTCTCCTCAACTGCAGTGTGTGGGAGGCGGGGGGAGGGGTCGTGGCTCAGTGAGACCCTGAGGAATATTCCTGGCCATGCAGTGTGAGCCTCACTCGGCCTTCTCTTGACTTTCCCTGAGTGCCCGAGAGCCGCCCTCTTTCTGTGGGTTCCTGGTAGTTCCCGTGGCTGCGTTCCTGGCTCCCGTGCTGCTGCTTGGCAACGCTTTCCCTGTGGTTCTGTGCGGCAGACAGTACGTTTATGAGCTCACTTATTCTTCACAACAACCCTCCCAGCTACCTGTCAGGGATGTGGGACACAGAGCGTATGCTGTTTATGGGGATTAACTGAAACAACAACAAAAATCAGAAGAAAACACACTTCAAAGAGGTGTCTGCTCTGACCTGGGCCTGAGCCAGGGGAGCTAGCCCCGGACTCCGTGCAGCTCTGAGATCGCAGCTGTTCCAGAGGGATGGGCCCTGTTTCCAGTCCTGTCCGGGGACGCAGTGCTGGGGCGTCTGTCCCTCACTCATTTTCTGTGGGAGGCATCCTCCCCTCGGGGCTGCACTGCCTCCTGTGGGGAACAAATCACCCCAGTGGCATCACTCACATTTCCCAAGCAAAGTGGGGCAGGTCTCCCCGTGTCTGCTTGCACGCCTGCAGGAATTCCAGCCATGCTCCGAACTCTGTCACACTGTTCTGCGAGGCTGGGAGTGTCTTCCTGAATATCCCCTCCATAATTCCTCCCAGCTCCCCTGCAGGGAGCACCTGCCACCCACACCAGGGCCTGCTTCTGTGGACGCTAGCTCTGATCCCCCCCACAGCCACGAACACCCCTCAGTTGACTCAGGCAAACGTTCAGTTTTCCTTTGCTCTTTGTTGGTGGCACTTCCTTCTGAGTGCTCAAAGTTGGACCCTGATTGGCCAAGCACATGCTGAGTGGCAGGCCTGGTATTTTTCTTGGCACTTCTCCTTCCCTCTGACTCAGCTCGGTGGCACTTGGGTCTTCTGTCCCCAGGAGTCCCCTTGGTTGCCCAGCCCTCCGTGTGTCTGGTTTGGAGTCAACATCACCGGCTGAAGTGGATCCGAGTGGCTCACACACACAGACCTGGAACATGGGTCTTTGAAGACGGACTCCATACATGGCAGTCTGTCCCTCGTTAGCATGCACCCGACAATGTTAGGACAGTTTCCATGGTTGACCAGCAGCCTCACCAAGTCCAAAATCTCTGCCCCGTAAAGGGTGCATTGTCAATTGTAATGTGGACAGGTCAACCATGACAGGCCTGGCTACTGGGAAAGAATTCCAAGACTGTTGCTTTTTAGAATTTATTTTTTCCTAGTTTTGTTGAGAAATAATCGCAATCCATTGCTGTATAAGTTTCAGTGATAGTTTCATTCACATACACTGTGGAATTTTTACAATAGGTTCACCTAGCATCCACAGAAATAGATATAGATACAGAAAGGAAAGAAGGAAGGAAAAGAGAGTGAGAAAGAAGGAAGAAAGAAAGAGAAAAAGAAAAGAAAGAAAAAAGAAAGAAAGAAAAGAAAGAAAGAAAAAGAAAAAGAAAGAAAAAGTTTTCTCGCTGTGATGAGAGATTCCAGGACACTCACTTCCCGGCCCTGTGCGTCCTTTACTGGTGAGAACACGCCTGTGTGTTCACCGAGCTGTAGTCATGGAACTGGAGCTCATTTGTCTTAAAACTGAAGTTGGTGCCTTTTGACCCCCTTCCTTCCACTCCCCCTCCCCCGCAACGGCCTCTGGTAACTGTAGTCTGATCGCTTTGTCCAGGAGTTCTTTTCTTGTTTTAAGAGTGCGCATGTAAATGAGATCGCCCTGCATTTGTCTGTCCCTGTCTGGACTGTTTCCCTGGACGCGCTGCCTGCCGGCCCCTTCACGTTGCCGCAGCAGCAGCACTTCCATTTCTAAGGCTGCGTTCTGTTCCGTTGTGAGGTTTGCCCACTGCCGCTGCAGGACCATGTCCACGATCGAGGGTCTGCCGCAGTGTGAGGCGAGCTCCCGGGACCACGCCCGGCGGGGCATGTGCCGATGAGCTGAGGGCCCTGGCCCAGCTGCTTGGTGCCTGCCTCTGGATCCTCCCGGTTATTCGAATGGCCATCCCCGTAGGTCCGGTCTGTGCCATCTACCCTCTTCGTGAGGCAGCCCCGGTTCCAGTTTCTCCTCCGAGGTCTCGTTTTCTGCCTGTCGCCTGCTCATGGGCAGCCTGAGTCCTTGCACCCTCCAGCTGTGACTCACAGACACACATGGCCAATTTCTGATGGTCCGGAGGGCACCCGGGGGACTTGGTCTGGCAGCTCGGCCCTTCTCGGCTGCCACCACAGAGCCACAGAGCCCCTTGCCCCATTCCTCTAGGAAGTAGCTCCTGCTCCGAAGTCGAGTGGGGTAGTTGCTCCATGGTCCCTGCCCAGGCTCCAGTTTGCCCCCCATTCTTGCTCGCCTCGGGAGCTGTGCAACCCCAGGCAGCTGTCCAGGTGCAAGTGGGCAGGAGATGGGGAGGCCTCAGGGCCTGAGGGTGGGGGTGTCTGATGGAGGATGTCTCTGGAAGGTGTTAGGTTTCCCTGCCATGCCACCCATCTCCTGACCTTGGGCCTCTGCCTGCCCTGCACCCCCTGGGCCTCTGGGGCAGCTGGGGGCTGCCTGGAAATGGCCAGGCTGTGGAGGGTGGAGGCCACCAGCCTGGGCGGACAGACAGGACGATAAGCTGTCATTTGCAGGCCAAGCCTCCCCTTGGCTTCCTCCCGTAGCCTGCCTCCCCTTCTACACCATCTCTGGCCATGGCCACAGACGGGAGGAAAAAAAACACATTTTGAAAACAATTTAGAAGTCCTCATAAATGCTTATGTTTTCATTTAGTGGCCTGAACTGAGGATAGCAACAGACCCTCCAAGGCAGTGACGAACAGGGAATCAAGTGGAAAAACAAGGACCCTGGAGCCTCTGATGGCCCTGTGTTTCTAGTTGGGGGTGGAGGGGTGGACAGGATGGAGTTGGGTCTCCGGGGGGAGGGCCCAGCTCCAGGCTTTCATGGGTAAAACACAGGAGATCAGCTCCATGTATGTGACCCAGCTGTCCCGGAAGCTTCCGCCGGGAGAGAGCCCCAACCCTCCTCTGTGCTCGGAGCTCCTGCCGAGGGAGAAAATGAGGTGGGGTCGCCGGGTGGGGGCCCATCTTCCAGGGAGGGGGCTTGGGGACACGGCGGAGGAGACCTGTGTCTTTCAGACTGTTCCCTGGTCGTACATATTTTTTCTTCTATGAATGGGTTTCGCTGTAAATTACAGCTCTGCCCTTGGTCCCGTGGGTCAGCCGAACGAGGCTCCAAACAGGGGACGCATCTGATTGGTGCCTCTGCCCCTTCTCCCAGCCCCTCCTAATTGAAACCAAATGTGCTGTGTGCTGGATGCTGGGAGCCTGGCGCCTCCCCAGGAATCCTCAGAATGTGAGGTTCTCGCAAAGGCGTCTTGCATCAGCCCGTGGATGTGTGCCTGCCACCGGCTCCCGCGCGGGCAGGGCGGGAAAAGGGGCCTTCCACACCCAAGCCCCGCTTCGGGGCCGGGGGGACGCCGCGGACCTCAGCCGCTCTGCCTTCTCCTTCCTGCAGCCGTGTGCTCCTGGATGAATGTGAGTGACGTGAGTTTCTGTCTTTCTTTCGTTTTCCGAAAACGAAAGTGCTCGAGGTGCTTCTCCTGGCCTGTTAGGAAAAGTGGACAAAGGAGGCCCAAGCCGCCGGGGACCATGAACTCCAGAAATCAAGGTCCTGCCTTTTTGGGGGGCTGGATTTAGGGTCTGGAGGGAGGCTTAAAAACAGCTAAGAGCAAAAAAAATGGGCAGAATCGGGGGACCCACAGCGCCCGCCAGTCCTAGTGGCAGCCCGCCGATCTGGGGTCTGAAGAGCCAGGCCGAGGGATACAGAACTGGACTGGGCAGAGGCGTGGGGTGGGCAGCGGCGGCCTCGGGCCTCGGAGGGGCCCCGGTTCGGGAGAGGCTGTCCTCTCCTGAAGTGCTTTCGTTTACACAGAGTGCTGACTTGTCCAGAAAGGGGCGCCGTGGGCAGAGGGGAGGCCTCATGCCGAGGCTCGGCACCGATGGGGCCTGAGTGGACAGTGGTGGGAAACCCTGCCGCTGGCCTGGTCCTCCTGCCTCACTGGCCTGGGCTGCTGTCCCCTTTGTTAGCAGGACTCGGGGCTGTTTGCCGCCGGGACCTCGCAGTGCTGGCTGCGGCTCAAGAGTCCCATCCAAGGGGAAAGGGTGTTTTTTTCTGAGTGGCGGAAACCGTCAGGCCAGCCATTTCGGGCAGGAGTTCGCGCTGCCCGCCCAGCGGGGCCTCAGCACCATTTTGCTGACGGTTCGGCTTCAGCACCCTCCCCGGGAAGATGGGAAGACGGACAGAGAGCCTTGGCCTCTTGGGGCCTTGCTTCGCAGGGGCTTCTCGGGAGCTGACCTGAGCGAGGGTTTCCAGACTCCCCATGGGGTGCCCTTCGCAGCCAGGGGCATAGAGGAGCTCAGTTAGCAGCCAGTACAGGACGGTGGTGGTCAGTGAGCTGGGAGCTGGGCACTGGTGTCCGAGGGCACTTCTGGCAGAGGGTGGACACCCCAGGGCTCGCCGGCCCTGGGCCCTGTGCACGGGTGGCTGCGCCCGCTGTCCTGTGGGCATCGGCCCAAGGCAAGGACGTCAGGGCTCAGAGCAGGGGACCCGCCGTTCAGGGAAATGCAGCCAGCGACCTGGACACTCAGGTGCGTCTGGCTCTCGCTCTGCTCTGGCTGTGATGGCTGGCATCTCGCTGTTTAAACGGAAATGCAGCTGGCACTCGGGGGGGGCAGGCCGGTTTCCAGAGTCCGAGCAGCGACCCGAGGTCCGAAGATGTCAGGAGCTGCCTGTTGCCGCCACAGCTGTGTGAACGCCCCTCACCTTACTCAGCTCTGGAAGCGCGTTCTCCCTGTGATGAGGGTGCTCACCCGTGTTCTGAGTCCCCGAGCCGTGACATCCGCTCGCTGTCCCTGCATGGGGTGGGTTGGGGCTGGGCCGGGGAGCAGCCGGGCCAGAGGATGTCCGGTGTCCCAGGCGTGAGGAGGTGCTGGGGCGGCATCTCCGTCTCTGCGGGCTAGTCTCTGGGCGCTCCAGGAACACGCCTGTGTGGTGGGTAGAGCCCGGGACAGGTCAGAAGACCAGGCTAATGTCCCGCTTCCCCTTCCACCGGCTGGCCAAGCGCTGACCCTATGTGTATGACCCAAACAGCGGCCGTGCCCTCGGTGCTGCAGCTTAAGGATGCTGGTCGCGGTCACGTCTGCCGGCTCCGAGGGGCCTGAGCACCCCAGCTCTCGCGGGGAGCTGCCTCCTCGAATGGAAGCCATCTCTCCTCACGGACGGTATTCTGGGTTTTCTGCTGCAGCTGGTGGCTGGCTTGGCCTCGACCCCTCCCCAGGTTGTGGGTCACCATGTCGTCCCTGTGTCCCCTGCATGGGCCTGTGCTGCCCAGGACAAGGCTGATTCAGGATCAGTGTCCCAGTTTCTCCCTCCTAGTTTTTCTGGATGAAACATTCACAGGGTCACTTTGCACTGAGGTGCCTGAGGCACCACGGGGCTTCTCACCACGAAGCCCGGTGTGTGTGTGTGGAGGGGGCTCTGAGCAGCCACAGTGCTGTCCCACTTCAGGGTGTGGGGCCTCGGGGGTCTTTGTGGGGGTGTTAGCTGTTGTTGCCCATGGTCCTGGATTTCCTCAGCCCCAGGCCCTTGAGCTGCGGTCACCCGGGTGGGTCAGCAGAGGCTGCAGGGAAGCCGCCCAACTGGTCTTGGGCGAATGAGGGTCACACAAGCCGGCGAGAGGGGAGCCTCCGACTCAGCCGGAGTCCCTCTTCTGCTCTTCCTCGGAGACTCACACCGTCCTGGCACCTGTCGCTCAGGGGGCCACTTTGATTATTGGGATGATGTTAAACGTGTGCTCACTCGAGACTAGGATCTCCTCCCGAGGGGGTCCTGGCCCAGCTCCCGCCTCCACCTGCGAGCGGCTTTTTCTGTGCGTGGGTGGTGGTTTGACAGCCCCCTCTCTGCCCCGCCCATCTCGGTGCCCTTGGGCTCAGCCTGGGCTGGTGTCAGAGTCCCCTTCAGGGCTTCGTAGAAAGACAGGTGCTGGGCGTCACCCCAGACAGGTGCACGAGAACTTCGGCGGGCAGCAACCCGGCACCGGCGTTTTCTGACCACTGCCCTTGGATGAGTGTGGGCAGGCGGTCCTCTGAGTGTGTTCTCGGGGCCGCAAGGACCAGGGCAGTGCCGTGCTCCCCGCTTCCTCTCGCGGGCTTGCTCACCGAGCGTTCGCCGAGCCTTTCGAAGAGTGGATGGAGGGGTGAACGCACGTCGGCAGGGTATGTGGTTTGGGGAGGGACATGCCTCTGGCTAGACCCCTGCCAACCCAGGGGCGCAGGTGTGCACATCCTTCGACAGAGGCCGTGTGGGCTCCCTGGGGGCCAGTCAGGGCAGAAGGCGTGGCCCTGTCCGTGCGAAGGAGCGTGAACAGTCGTGGACCCCCCGGGGACGGGCTGGGGAGCATCCATGGCTTCCCTTTCCTAAAACTGAGATGTTTGAACAGATTTAGTAGATGTGATGTGTCCTTCCCTCCCCTCTGCGTGCTGTGTGACAAGCGGGGCTGAGTATTCCCGACCGGCCCAATCGGATGAATGCAGTCTCTCCTTCCTGCATGTGTCCTGGTGGAGCATCCTAGGGGTGGCCAAGGGGCATGCGGGGAGGTGTGGGCTGGGCACCCCTGTGGGAACAGAGGGTTGGGGTGAGTGCCACTTGGGGTGCAGCAGGAGTGGATGGAATGGGCCAGGTGGGAGGCCAGGTGCAGGGGGGCAAGGCCCGGCCTCAGGCTGCTGTGACGGATGGTGACCGACTGACCATGACTGTCAGCAGTGAGGACGCAGCCGGGGTGGGCAGCTGGCTGGGAGCACGGCGTGACCACCCACACAAGGGTGCTTTCTCGCATTCGGGGGTGCTACGGGCCTTGTGCAGTTTGAACATGCCCTTCACCTTAAAGCAGCGAGGAAGGAAAATTGCGGGGAGATGCAGTTAAGTCCCCCCAACTGAGAAGGCTGCTCTCCAAGACCCGTCTGGAAGCGAAGGGGCCATGTTCAGACTGGGTGGTGGGTGAGCTCGGACAAGCCAGGGGCTGTCAGACAGCCTGGAAGGGCCCCGAGGAGCGTGGCGACAGCACACAGGACCTGCAGCTGGTTTGCCGGCCACAACTCAGGGCTGGAGACCAAGGTCAGGGCGGGGCCACGAATTCCCCTGCAGCAGCGCACCGGGGTTGCTGTGGGGCAGGGGTGCTGGAGAGGCTGGGCCTCCTTGAATGACAGAAGTCTCTCTCTCCCTTCTCAGCCTTGCTCCTCCACGTACTTCCCACAGTGAGGGGCTTGGTGTGGATGCCTCTGCTGGGGACGGACCCACTGGCGAGGTCGATAACTGGGCAAAGGCATTGTTTGCCTTCCCTCTCCCTCTCCCCACCACCTCCCCCTCCCCTAAAAGTCTCCCCACACCGGAGCTAAGGGGTCTTCCTCTGCCTCCGTGATGTGCATTTCGGAATGAGCAATGTGGAGCCACACAGCACCGCTGACTGGAGAACTCACTGAAGGTCTCTGTCACGTGGGATTCCTCAGACGGGACTCACCTGAGCCACACCGCTCCGCCCTCAGGCACTGTCACTGTGGTCCTTCCTCCCCTATCACTTAATCCGAAGTGACCGTGTCAGAAATTATTACTGCACTGTCCAAGGCTTGTGCTGTGTGCCTGCTGCAGCTGCCTGGCTTGTCTGGCACCCCCGCCCCTTGGCTGCAGCATGGGCCTGGATCAGGCACTTTGGTGCCCAGGGAAGATGCTTCGGGGGCCTCTGGTCTCCGGTCCAGGCTTAGCCTCCTCTGAGCACAAGGAGACCGAGGGTCCTTGTGTTTGGAGACCTAAGTTGCGGTTTCCTGTGTGTCTCATTAAGCAGAGCAAGTGTTCAGCATCTACATGGGAGACCTGGTGAGGGAGGTGAGTTGTGAACTCACACTGGGACACGGGTCTTCGTCGGTGCCTGCCTCTTGGGGTGCCCACATCTTTGCCGAGACTCAGAACCTTTGGCGGTGAAGGCCGGGTTCTGCTCTGTGGTCTGTTTGGGCCTAGGGGCTCCGGCTCAGGGCTCACGGCACCAAGTGTTTCTGATAGGCCAGCGCTGTCCCCACCTCCCCTTGAGCGTGCTAGAACGAGCGGCCAGGGGATGCTGTCCGGAGGTGAGATGCAGAGTGCCGGCCCCCTCTGACCCCGTGCTGCTCTGAGTCTCTCCGTCTCTCCGTTGTCCTTCTGTGTCTCCCCGCCCCTTTCCGCCTGTCACTCACCCCTTCCCCTCTCCGGCTCTCCTCAGAGGCCCTCGAGTGGCCGAAGGGCGTGCAGAGGAGCAGGCTGCGCAGTGCACACCTCCTTTGAAGGAAAAGCCTGTGTGTGCAGCTGTAGCTGGATTTTCCTTCAGGAACTGGGAGCTGCCTCCGCCCCTTGTCTGTTTCTTGGGTCTCTGGGATAGGACGTCTGGTCCATGTGTCCCGGAGGACATTTCCAGGGTGTGTGGCGGGGAGGGGGGACATGGGGACTGGGACAGGAGTGGCCCGCAATGTCTGGGGCCTCAAGACAGGTTACACACACGGGGGACGATGGGGCAGTTTGGAATTCAGCTGTGCCGGGAGGCAGTGATGAGGCAGGGTCAGGGCTGCAGGGCCGGGTGCCCGGGGACATGGGGTGCGTGGGTCTCAGGTGGGCTTGGATGCACCTGGTAGGCGGGGCTCTGGGATCGTGAGTAGCACAAGCTGATGGTGTGAGGAGGTCAGTGAGCTCGTGTTTGTCCTGGGGTCCGAGGACTGGGGACGCCATTTCCAGCTGCAGAAACAGTAGCTGTGTGTTGATTGCCTGTGACACGAAAGGAACTCTGGAGATGACCTGAAGGGGCTACATATGAGCCAGAGATGACCCCTGCTTGGGCCCCACCTGGGAGGCTGGGCGGGAGTTTCTGAAGAGCGAGGTGAGTCTGGCACCCTTGGTGGAGCTGAGCAGCGACCCGGGAAGGACCACAAGGGATGGGAAGGAGGAGGGCGGGAGGGGGTGCTGGCCGCTGGATGGGCCGGGACAGCTGGATGCCATGTTGGGGTGCAGCATCCGCATGGTGCCACTCAGAGGGAGGACGGGGAGCCCAGGAGATGCTCATTTCTGACACCCGTCCTGTGGGGTGAGGGTGCCGCTCCGGCCCAGATTGAGGGTTCCATGGCATCAGACCGCCGGGGGATGCTCGGGGCCTACGGTCTCATGCGTGAGACACTGCGAGCCGCCACTCCCTCAGCTCCCCATCTCTCATTTTGCCTCGTTGTCCCTAATGTACCCAGTGGCCCAAAGACACGACCACAGCTGCTCTGTCCTCATAGCTGCCATAGTCTCCCGGGCCGATGTCTGGTGCCTGCTCGTTCTCATGTCATTGTGGTTAGTCCAGCCCCAGCTCAGGGGATGCAGGATAGAGGCTGAGTGGCCCAGGCTGGCAGCATCCACCCAGTTTCCTCCTGAGCACGTGGCCCCTCAAACCCCCTGCTTTCCGGGCTGCAGCTCTGCTCCCGCCTCAGATGGAGGGGGCTGGGGTCTCCCTGCGGGGCACACACAGAGCTTGTTGGGGCATGTGTGACATCCACACAGCCTCCCGGGGAATTAATTAGAAGGACCGAGTGGCCTCGTAGCCCCGGTCTGAGCCTACCTGGTGCTTTTGCTCCTGTCACACGCGCTGTTCTGTCCAGGGACCGAGAACCTGCCTGCCCTGCATCCACCCAGCCCTGGTTTCCTACAGGACAGCCTTTCCTAGCAGAAGGGCCGTCTGCCCACAGCACATAGGTCACCCCAGAGCCTGTTGGTGGTACAGGCACCCGGGCCTCAGACCTTGCAATTGGTCACGGAACTGGTGTGGTGGACACACGGGGGCCTGGGGGAGATGCGCATGATTCAGCTGGGAGTCATGCTCGGGACAGGTTCTGATGCTAACCGAGGTCACAGAGGTGACGGCAAGACTTCTGGGACCAAAGCAGCCAGGTTCCCCAAGGGTGTTGCTGGGCCTTGCTCCTCCCAGGCAGACAGTCCTGCTCAGAGCGAGGGGCTATGTCCAGCTCAGCCCATCCCAGTGGCTGCCTGCTTGGTAAATAGAGGTGGATGAGGACACTGCTCTGCCCCTTCGTTCCATGTCACCATGACTTCTTACGTGTGACGCTGGCCCAGGGACCAGTCACCACAGAGATCCCCGACCAGCAAAGCGGAAGTCATTCTCTCTCCGAGCTTTCACTGATGCCTGCTGGGTCCTGGCTTGTGAGACAGACTCCGAGTATTCCTGAATGCTGTGGTCATCAGGCCACATGATGTGAGAGCGTGTAAAACCTGCAGCACCTGACCGTTTAGTCAGGGGCACGGACCGCTTGTCCTTCGAACTGCTCTGAATGAGTCAAGGTTACACCTCTATTTTTGTCAGATGGGCAAAAGAAATTTATCAGTGCGCCATGGAATTTCAGTAATTTGTGTGCCGTGAGATGAGATAGGCTGAAAATCGCCGACCTCCAGGATAGGAAGTCGCTGTGACGTCCAGTCCAGGCCACTGCTATGTATCTCTGTCCACTGTGGAGAAGAGGAGCCATGAGTGTGATCCGCACCTGGGCAGGGATGGCCCCAGGTCTGGGGGAGCCGGGCGGTGGCATCCAGGTGTCTGAGGCTGTCCCAGGCCCCACACACGGCCCTTCGGAAGAAACGATCAGATTGCATTGCGCTGACTCCTTCCGCCAAGCGTTCAAAGTATGCTCAACTTCCCTCAAGGGTGGGAAGAGCCAACAGCAAATGCTGCGTGGGGGTGTCCGGGACTAAGGACCACAAACTGCCCATGCGGCTGCGTACAGCCCACGCCTCGCTCCTGAGTCTCGGCCTCAGCCCAGCAGTGGTGGCTGCCTAACCGGGCCCCCAGTTTCAGCGGGCGTAGCCTCTTGTCCTTCACCCGTGTCCCCCCCAGGATGGTCCCACCTGCAGCCTCCAGCTGATCAGGGCTTCCAGCTGGGAGGTGCAGGCGCACAGAGCCAGGCTGCCGGCCGAGGCCTCTGCTCCGGCACGTGGGGGGATGTGTGAGCGGGGAGCAGCACGGTGGTCCCTGAAGATGGGGCGCACCGCCTGACCTTCAGGCCTGGGAAAGTTCGGTGACGCAGGAGCATTGGGTCCTTTTCCTTCTGCCGGGTGACTGGGGCTCACGGGGCCACATGTGGGCTTTGCGGACCCTTCCCTGAGGTTCTAGGAGCTTCCGTCTCGTGTGGACGCAGAGGGCTCTCTGGCGGGCATAGCAGACAAAGTGGGGTGTCCCACCCTCCACCCTGGGCTCTCCTTCACCTTCCTCTCCTCCTGAGAGACTCCAGGAGTGGTTCCTGGCCGCATCGGGCGGGGACGCCTTTCCTGCTGCCCAGGGTAGGGGCCAGGCTTTGATGACGCTACAAATGGCCCCGTGGTCCAGTTCATATGTGTTGTGAGAACCTGGAACATGGGACGTTCTGTAAGAAGCGTTAGATTTGGGAGAAGATGGGAAGCTCAGTTGGGGACATGGGACAGTGGGGGCCTCGCATCTTCATGGCCGGGGACATGGGACAGTGGGGGCCTCGCATCTTCATGGCCACGTTTCGGATGGCAGCTGAGAGAAGCAGCCACCAGGCCAACCCGGCAGGGTCGGGGGTCCAGGCGAGTGTGGTGGGGGGACCAGAACCAGACGCACTGGGTGGAGCACCAGTGGGCTTAGTGCTCACCACTCAGAGGCCATGAGAAATGCTCGTGGTCTCTTGCAGATGGTTGGGCCAACATCCCTGGGCAGGTGACAAACGCCTGCTGCAGAGGCCAGAGCAGAGGTGTGGAGGCTGAGATGGGACGGGAGGTGCAGATGGGCGGGCAGTGTGGGGGTGCAGGGGCAGCGTGGCCCCAGAGCCTCAGCCCTGAGAGGCCCCTTCATGCAGGGAGGGGTCCGACAGCCTCCTGCGGTTCTGCAGGCGGGGCCACCAGTTACTACGTCCCAGCCAGAGAATGAGACACGCTCACGCTGGGGGGCCAGGAGAACGCCATTAATCTTTCTGTTGCAAAACCTGCCTTCCCAAGCCCTGCGCGAGGGGCGGTGCCTCTGGGTGGGGACCCGGCCTTTACCCTTCTCCGGGAAACACCAGGCAGAATGCCCTCGGCAAATGGCAGGACTGACTGCACCTGCGGGTGGAAGGGGCGGGCGGCCAGGGGGCAGGGAGGGCGCACGGGAAACTTCAAGGAGAGGGTTCTTTTCTCCCAGAGGCTAATTTTATGGAGAATTGTCTTTTTTGCAAAGAAGAAATATTCTTGTAATTAAAAAAAAAAAACTATTAAAACAGAGAAACTCCTTGCATTCAGTAGAAACACTAGTGATTCTGTAGAAATAATAAGACCCCTGGAATTGTAAATCGATTCAGCGAGAAGGGTAGCCTTTGACGGCATCCACACCATTTCATGGACAAGTTCACTGTCGTGGGTCTGTCCCAAGGGGAGAGCCCAAAAGGGACACAACTTCTGCACAAAGATGTGGCCCCGGGTACAGAACAGAAACTATCCCGATGGCAGGCATGAAGGGTGCTGGTTAAAGACACAGATTGCCAGCCTTTTTAACGTGACGATTTTTGAGGATTTTAGATAGTATCGGAAGGTGCTTCCGGTTTTATACGAACTGAAATTGGAAGTCACCAAATTATATAAAGGTATTAAATCAATTACGTTAAAATGCACAGAAGAACATGTGGATGAAGACAGGCCAAAATGGGAACCGCCTTTGATTTTTTGAGACCACCTGGTTCTTCGCACAGTTGGAGGCTCGTAGCGAAGCCTGCGCTCCTTCTGAAACAGAAGGAGCAGTAGAAGAAGGTACGTGATTTTTAAAAGGGGGCAATGTTGTAAAGCGGCTTTGTTGTTTTCAGAGAGAGTTTCTGGGCAGCTTGGCTGCCCCTCCTTCCCTGGGGCTCTGAGGGGAGTTCCCCCTCGGGAAGGCCTGTTGGGCTCCCAGCTCAGTCCTCTCCGTGGGTCACGCCGCTCCTGGGGACAAAGGACAGTGCACCGTGCTCTGAGCTCCGCTCCAGCCCAGGTGTGTCCCCCCGCCCCCCTGCCACCACCCCCATGAGCCACAGGTCCAAACCCTGCTCTGGTGGCAGCAACTTCCCCAATCGAATCCCAGCAGATCTTCCCAACATCGTGTCCCCACATGCACCTGCCTTCTACCTCACGGGAGCCCCTCCCCGACCCCACGTGGACCTTCGACTCAGGTGTAACTTCTGCCTCGACCACCTCCCTCCCCTCCTGCCAAGTCCACGCCTGACCCACACCACAGGTTGGCAGGGGAAACTGAGGCTTCACCCGAACACCGAGCGCGTCTCTTCTAGGTCCCAGCACAAAGGGCGCATCAGACCTTGGCGGGTGGGGGTGGGGGGCAGCTGTGCTGTGACTCAGCCTCACAGGAGGGGCCGGGCAGGGGGCTGCTCCCTGCATTGACTCTCTGCCCTGAATGTTCTGCTTCCTTCTGTGTCTCATTCCCAGTGCAAGAGGCCGAGCTGCTTAAGGGCAGAAATCTTGCTTATTCATCTTTGCAGCTCTTTCTGGAACCTACTATGGTGCTAAAGCCAGGTGGACATCAGAGCTGGGGATGAGCTGAGGAAGGATGGATACTCTCTGATGGCAGTGAGGGCCGCATGAGCTCTGGGGAGCACAGGGCTGGGGCTGGAGCTCAGCAGGCCCTCGGGGTGGAGGATGTAGTTAGCCACCCCCCACCCCCCCACCATCGAGGGGCCTGTCACTTAGATGCAGCAGGAACAAGGTCTCTTTGAAGGGATCTGGCAGCAGAGCCTGGGGCGGAGCCTGTCCAGGTTGAAATGCCTGAGGGAATATTCAGGGAAATACAGCTGAGCTCCTCTGGGCCCCATCGGGTGCCACCTCAGCCAAGGATGGGCGACAGATGGGCGCAGGACACTGAGGGTGGGACTTCACCGGGGCTTCTGCACAACTGTGCCCATGGACGGTACAGCTGGCCCCCTTCACCGGGCCCCAAAGGTGCTTCACTGGCTGATCAGTGCCTCTGTGAATCTCTGTGAAGTGACACAAATTCCACATCTCCTCTTCCTCGGGTGACTGGTCCCTCCTGTGATGAAGCCAGAGGAGGATGGGGAGCTTGTCTGCTCCAAAGTGCCCGCCAAGCCTGAGGGTGGGAGGCACCAGCACCTCGGGGCAGCTATCCCCGGTTGCTCAGGAGCCAGATTCCAGGTTCAGAGCCCAGCTCTGCCCCTTCCCTGCTGGGTGATGGCAGGCAAGTTGTCAGCCACTGTGCTGCAGTGGCCTCACCTGCAGGGACTCGTGTCCTTGGGGGGAGGGCAGCAGCTGGCTGTGAAAGCCCGCAGGGCTGCTCTGGGCTGGGACCATCTCAAGCCCAGGCCCCAGCGTGGCCCCCACCACCTGGCCTGCTTCCCCTGCCCTCGGTGGGTTTGGGGTGAGTGATCTGCGGACTCCACATGGGGTGGAGAGCCCACCTCGCACACCCAGGCATGGTGGCAGGGGACGAGTGACGCTGTCTTGTTTGGGTTCATTTTCCATTTCGTTTTATTGATTTGGTTCTGTGCACTGTGGGGAGTGCATGACTTTTCAGGGTGTTTGCCCAGCCGTCCAAGGGAAGAGGTGCGACCAGCAGCCCTGGGTGCTTTGGCCTGAGGTTCAGGTCTGCCTGGCTGTGGTGCTGGCCTGACACCCTGACCCCAGAGCCTGTGTGTGGGGGCGGGATGCCTGGTGACCAGAGACACAGGGCTGGACACAGGGAGAGCTCAGTCCTGAGATCCTGACCTCATCTGTGCTGGACCCACACTGCAGAGGCCGAGAGTGTGTGTGTGTGCAGGGGGCATGGGCCATTCTTGTGAGTGCAGGGCATTCTGACATTGAACCCCGACCCTCTGAGCTCCTGGCTGACGTGGGGCCAGGGTGCTTGCTCCGGAAAACCTGATGGAGATCAGTGCAGAGACAGCGGCATTGTTCGAGGGACGAGATGGGCTGGGGAAGTGCCCTTGGCTTTGGGGAGTGTTCCAAGTGACACTGACCTTGGGAACATGAGCTGGGGTCAGAATGTCAGGAGTGGGACCCACATGTTGCTCCATGAGCACCAGCCGTGGCTGTGGCTGTGGCCCCGTGTCCAGGCTTCCTCTGGGTCTGCCCTCACGAGCTCGGTGCCTGCCCTGCCCTTTGTGAGGGGGTGCTGGCGCTTTGCCAGGCCCCCCTGAGGGGTCACTGTGGTGTTTTCCTGTGGCGGTGCTGGAGGCTTGGAGGGGCGACGTCCCACCTGCAGCGGACCAATGGTTCAGTCAAGGTCTGAACTCGGGCAGCACTGGCTCCCAAGTCTGAGCATCTAACCACAGGCCATGCTGGCCGCGTAAAATCTGCCAATTTCCCAACTTTGAGCTCTGTGTGGGGAGATGCAGTGTGTGGGGCACGAACCTGCCTGTCAGGGAGACACGGCTGTGACTCCGGAGCAGGGCCACCCATGTGCGTCAGGGACCACGATTGTCCCCAGGCTGCCCTGGGAGCACCGCCTGCTGTGGCCGCTGGCACACTAGCTGGGGAAGGCCCAGGAAAGCCAAGGGGGGGATGGAAGGTGACCCAAGCCTGTCCTTGGCACCTGCCCTACACCCTCCTCCAGCGGGTGCTGGCTGGGGCGCTGGCCTCCGACTCTCACCTGGGAGTTGGCACCTGGGCGAAGTGCTGCTGCTGCGGACGAAGACCCAGTCCTGGGCCCCTCGCCACGTTCTGCCCGAGTGGTGCCCTCCCTTGGCTGTGACGCGGGGCTGCTCACTCAGGTGGGGGACAGGGTGCTGGAGTCCCCATGCTGGGGTCAGGCTGCACTGTGGGCTGGGGCTCAGGTGGCAGTGGCCACCAGCCAGCGACGAACGGTATCACACCTGCCAGGTAGCTGCGTCCATGACGACATGCCGAATCCACGAGTCTCCTGTGTGCGTGGACCACCAACACCGTGCTGCCGCCCCAGGGCCAGTCAGCCCCGAGGATGGCCCGCTGCCCACACGGGAAGCTCGCCTCCTCTCAGCTCTGTCCTGCTCCCCCTTGTGCAGACCCAAATCCCACAGCCATTGCCTCCCGTAGCCACACATCCCTCATCGCCCTGCTCGTCTCACTCCCTGGGGTGGTGATTTGGGCGGCTGCTCCTGGGCTTGCCTGCCTGTCCCACACCGAGTGCTCCCCCAGGGCTCCCCGCCTCACGGAGAGTCACATCTCACACTCCTGTCACTCGTGGCTCCCTTTCCTCAGGCCCCTCAGAGCTGGCTCAGGTCGCTGGGCCCAGCTGCCTGAGGGTGCTCACCTGCAGCCTCCCTCCCCACCCCACCTGCCATCTTCACACACCCAGGCCTGGGAGCTGATTTGGTTGTTCCAGGAAGTCCCCGCTGGGGCCCCCGGAGCACCTCTTGCCCCCCCTCACTGCTTCCACCCTGGAACTGCCTTTGTCTTCTGAACCTCCTGCCGAACTCCCAGACATGGGTGGGAGGTCCTGGTCTCTGCCTTTCCCTGTTGCTCCTCCATGTAGCTCACTGGGTTTGGAAACTGCGCAAGGGCTGTGGGACGATTGAGGAGCATCCAGGAGCCCACACCTGCTTCTGTTGTGACTGATGGGACGACGTCACCATCCAGCAGAACTCACCCACTCGCAGAGCCGGACTGGAGTGGTGTATTAGCTCATTCCAGTAATCTCCTGTTCCGTAGAGTCTCACGCACCTGAGTGTTGCCTTTCAAATTCCCTCATTTACCTTGTCTCACCCAGTCCTCCGTCGCGTGTCAATTCACGGAGCTTGGACCGGCCTGGAAAATGCAGAGACTCGAACGCCTGACCCCGGCTCATGGCGGCACAACTGTGCTGGCCGATTTCTAACGCTGAGACGTCGTCTCCAGAAAACGAGTCGAGTTAAACTTTGTTGACTTTGTTGAGGTTTTGGCCGGCCAGGTGGGCGTGATCCCTGATTCACCTGCATGCAGACGTTGGAGCTTTTCACGAGAGGAGACAGTGGGGAGACAAGAGGAAAAGACAGAAAAAGAGGAAGTGGCTGTTTCTGATGACAAGTGACACCTGCTGGGCCCGGGAATGGGACATGGGCCGAATCCTCTCAGAGTGAGGGGATTTTAAAAAAATCATCTTAGTCCTGGCTAGTGTGGCTCAGTGGATTGAGCATTGGCCTGGGAACCAAAGGGTCAGCAGTTCGATTCCCAGTCAGGGCACATGCCAGTGTTGTGGGCTAGGTCCCCAGTAGGGGGTACATGAGAGGCAACTGCACATTGATGTTTCTCTCCCTCCCTTCCCCTCTTTAAAAACAAATAAAATAAAATCTTAAAAAAATTGTCTTATAGGATTGTTTGGAGAGCTGAAGATGTTTGTGCTTCAGAAACACACAGCTGCCCCGTGTGGAACGCTCGCTAATGCCAGGTGCTCCCAGGTGGCATCAGTGCCATTGCAGCCCCATCGCCTAGCTGAAACGTGAGGCTCAGAGAGGGTGAGTGGCTTGGCCCAGGTTGCACAGCAGGCTGGTGGGAGTGCCGAGCTATGAAGCTCTTTCCTGTGCCTGGAACATGCAAGGCTCCCAGCTGCCGGCTCTGCCGCTTCCAGAGCAAAAGTGCACCAACCAGTTTGTTCTAGGGCTACACGTGTGTGACTGCAGGTTACCTGTCCCTGGGGATTGCCCTCTCACGGGCCACCCACCTGGCTCGAGGTGGGGAGATGAGCTCCACGAGAGAGTGAGCATCAGACCTGCAGAGAGGCCGGCACTTCTCTCACCCGGAGCAAAAGCCTTCGCTGAGCAGCGAGGGCTCACAGAGGATCGCTGAGCCGCGGGCGGGTGGGTGAGCTCAGAGTAGAGTCCCTCCTTTCTTGGGAACTGGGCTCCTGGACGGTCGGAGAGGAAACAGCTGGCCCCTTTCCCCGGCCCCTCTCTGGCCCCTGGGCTTGGCCTGCTTTGGCCGAGGGCGTGTGTGTTTGGCTGTGACTCCTTCCCTTGGGTGGGTGTCCTGTTTCACCGGCTCCCAGCCAAGCCAAGCCCCTGGCCTTCGTCCCGGGGCCTTGGCCGCAGCAGGGCGGGTTTGGAAAGAGACACCGAAGGAGGCCCCTCTGGTGGGCGATGGCAGGACCGGCCCCTCACCCATCCCAGCCGGAAATGTAGCTGACAGCCTCACCCTCTGGGGTGGGGCTGAACCCCTACCTTGGAGGAGGCCCACTCCTCCTGCCCACCTACCCACCCACCTATATCCTGCAGCTGCCCGGCCCTTCCTGTGCACCCCAATTTCTGGACTGAAAGCCCTGGCCTGGCTGCCCCGAATCTCCTGCTGAGGTGGCTCCCACTGGACCCTTCCAAGCCTAGTCCCCTCCTCTCGCCAAGCCCCACCCCACTTGGTGGGTGGATGGCCCACATACAGCCTCTGGAGTCTGAGCTTCATCCCACCCGTGGGAGAGCCACAGCATTTAGAAGTGACCCCTCCTCTGCTTCTCTGTTGCTGAACTTCACAGGAGCCTCGGACTGGGCTCATGGATTAGCGGGTGTCTCTCAGACAGAGTGCAATTAGAGGCAGTTTTTATGAAGCACCAGGAACTGATTCTCCCAGGTGAGCCCAGAGCAGCTCACAGCTGGGCCGCGGTGGCCCCTGGCAGGTCGCCCGGCTCAGGCCACCGCAGGACCCTGCAGGGCCCCCAGCGGTGAGCAGCGAGGGCAGCAGGGGACAGACGGGGAGAAGCGGGTCCCAGCAGGGGCTGGAGTCAGGCAACTGCTCAGGCTCGGGTGCTGCCTCTCTGAGAGCCAAGGGGGCGGGGCCTGGTTTGCTGCCCGCGGGTGGCAGTGTCTCGGTAATTTAATGTGGGTGAACGCTGGCCGTGTCCTTGGGGCAGTCAGAACACAGTCCCCGTGAAATGAGACGGGTCTCGTTGTTTATAACCAAGAGCTATAGTAACAGCCCTGCTGGCGCGAGGCCAACTGCACCTCTGAGTGATCCTCCTGTGTCCACGCCAGTCCCGCCCAGGCAGAGCTGCTGTTAGAATCCTATTTCTAGATAAGGAAACTGAGGCACAAGAGTGATGTAACTTGAGAGCTGAGCCCACGCCGTATGATGCAGCCTGGAGCTGACCCCCTGAGCTGGCTGGCTTGTGGGGGGGGTGGGGCAGCTGTGGCATTGAACAGAATTGCAGGGTGGCCCATTTCTCACCCCAACCATCTGTGCCTGTGCCGTGCTGACTGACCGAAAGGCAGCAGCGGTTGGCTGAATGAATCCTGTCCGGGACAGAGCAGAGCCTACCATTTGTTGGAGACTGATATTTGCGGTTTACCTTTGTGTCCTTGTGCCTGAGAACAGTCTCCAGGATGCTTTGCTGGGCGCAGTTGAAACTGGGCAGGTGGGAGTTGGGAAGGGGGCACAGCAGACGAGAGGCCAGGTGCTATGGGGTGTGTGTCCAGGAGGGGGGACTCACTGGCACTTTTCCAAGCCTGGCTCCTGGCTCCCAGGGAGCCTCCTGCATGTTAGGAGAGAGTCAGCCCCTAAGAGCTGCCCTTGCTAGCTTGTCCCTCAAGCCATGGCCTCTTAGAGATGTGCTCTGTTCCCAGAGGCCTGTCCTGGGGTGTTCAGAGGACAAGGAGGGGAGACCAGGGGGCTTTCTCAAGCCTGGAATCACCCCGTGTGACTCATGGGATGGGGAGCTTTTAACTGTGCCTCAGGGTTTTCCATGCTACGAGGACCTCCCGGGGGCTGTCCAGGCCCTTGTTCAACCCCCACTGCCGGGATGCACAGGGCAGGGTGTGCGCCGGGGCCAGCCCAGGGATCAGGCTCCTCCGTGCGCCAGCGAACTCGGGGAGGGGAAGGCAATTTTCGGAGGAAACTGTGGTCTGTGTTGAACGGGAGCTTGTCTTGCTGGGTGTGCGTGTCCTCATCCCCGTGGCCTTGCCAGGCCGTGTGGTTTCACATCAGCCTCCAGGGGCTGTGCGGGGCTGGCTCCTGTCCCATCATCCCGGCTCTACCTTGGTTCTGGACGCGCCTGCCCATCCCCATATGGCGGGTCCTGTGCTGAACACGCAGGTTGCTGAGGAAGACAAGGTGCAGAAGCTGCTCTAACAGGGGGATGGCTCACTCACAGGTCGGTGGTGTGAGGGCTGCGGTGTGTGGCTGGAAGCCTGACTCTCACTCCCGGGGTGCGGGTACACCGGGACGTGAAGCTTGACACGGGCGGCCTGTGCTCAGCCCCTCCTCGAGGTCTGTCACTACTCGTGTCAGCGGTGTGCCTGGCTAATGAGCAGCTGCTTCCACCGCAGTGTGAACTCTGCCTGCGGACCGTCTGCCTCTTGCTTCTCGCTCGCTCACTTGGTCATGGCTGTTCTCTGCCATGGACAGCTGCTGGGGGCGCTGCTGCCGATCACAGTCCGGGAGGGGCAGGGCATGATGGGCGCGTCCTCCACGTGCTCTCTAGAGGATGGGTCTCAGGGAGGGGGTTCGGGTGCTCCAAGGTCACACCATCAGCTGGACAGAGGCCATTTCTGCTGCACCTCTTGGCTGGTGGAGAAGGAGACTTAGGATGGCATTTCTGATTGATAGTGCGTGTGCAGATGTGTATGCCCATGTGCATTGTGTGTGCTGGTGTGCACACGTGTGTACACACATGTGGGTCTTTTCCTGTTCACCACCTGGCCTGTGCGATGCTCCGGGATGAGCCACCCATGGGTGCTGGTTAACGAGTGTGTGAAGCTCTTGATCCTCCTGAAAGGTGGGTGAGTGTTGGAGGGAAGAGACCAGGGATGTGCTCCGAGGGTGAGGGGACCAGGCACTCTGCAGGGTGAGCCAAACAGCAGAGAGGTGGCTTCCAGTGGGAGTGGCAGGTCCCCTGGAGATGTGCCTATGGCCTAGGGACGTCCAATCCCGTTCCAGGCACCCACGGCTCCATTCTGTCTGAGGGGTGCTTGCAGTTGGGCCCTGCGAAGATCTCCAGGCCCGGGCAGCTGGCCTTCTTCTGAGGAGACCTTTGGCTGGACTCTCCCACCCCGCCCGAGGTGGGTGGGGGGGGCGAGGCCGAGGTTCCTGTGGCCTGGGGCTTGGCACCCGCCATGCTCAGCCGGGTCCCTTCTCTGGCTGGGCCTCTGTCCCAGAGTGACCCCAGCTCTCCCTCTGCGGGCTCCTGACTGCACGGCCCTGGTGGCTTTCATTCCAGACACCAACCCATGGGTCCTGAAGGGGACGCTGCGGCTTCTCTCTCCTCTGTGGCCTGGGCCACAGGGCCGGGAGGGCTGGGCAGCCGCTGTGTTTGTGACATTTGAAACAGTGGTGCTCTCGGTGCTGTGACGCCACGTGAGCCTGCCAAGGCGCTGTTGCACATGCTGAGCTGGGCAGTTCGGAGCCAGGGCCGGCAGCACAAGAACCAGGGTGGAGCAGGCCCCCGAACTGCTCTCCTGCACCCTGCAACCTGCAGGAAGCTGAGCGCTTCCGGGGACAGTGGGGCTGCTGCTTGGGGGCAGCTTGTGAGGGACAGAGTGGACCGGAGCTCAGGCCCTATCGGAGAGTCTTCTGCCTCTGCCCTCCCTACCAGCTTGAGATCCTTCCAAGGTCCGGAATCTAACTCTGTAGTCATTTTATGTTTCTTTTTATTTTATTTTATCAGTATTTTTTAAACCCTGTGTATCAACTTGAGACAGAGAGCGGTATCTATTCCTTGCCTCCTGCATGTACCCTGGCAGGGGAGTGAGCCTGCAACCTGAGCCGCAGGCTGGGCTGTCATTTCCAGTCCTGAATAGAGCGGCCTGGTCCAGCCGCTCTGCGCTTCAAGTGCCCCGGGGTCAGGATGTCCAGGCTCCAGCAGCCCAAGTGACCTGTCTGGGGTCTCATCTCAGATCGCCCTGCACTGGGAAAGCCTCAGACGTCACCGGCTGTCCTGCCCTTGTCACCCTCGTTCCACTCGTCCCGCAAGGATGAGAGACAGGACATCCTCCTGCGCCACCTGCCCTGGGGCCCGCCTGCCCTGTTGGAGGGCATGCGACTGTGGCCTGTGTCCATGACGGTGACTTCTCCCAGGGCCCGACCTCTCCCTGGATGGCGGGCCTCCCCTGACTGTGGACGTGCCCCTGCTGTCTGCATTTTACAGACGAAAAGGGTGGGATAGAGCAGGGCTCCGGGCTCCTCTGATGGAGGCTGGAGCGGGGCACCAGGGTCACCAGGTCATGGGGCATGCCCAGCTTCAACACAGATGGACGGACAGACGGATGGGGACTCCCCTGGGGAGCTGGGAGTGAGGAGACCTCAGCAGAGATTGAGAATGGGGAGAAAACTTGAGTCCGTCAGGCATGGCTGTGGGTGTGTGCACACGTGTGTGTGCGCGCGTGCGTGTGTGTGCATGTGTGTTTGGGGCTGTCTCCTGCCAGACCCAGCATGTACACCTGCTTGTTTGCCAACTGGGAAAAGCTCCCTGGGGGGCTCTTCCCTGCCTTCGATTCTGAGATGGAAATGACTCAACAGAAAGGAAAGCCGAGCGTTCAGTGACCCCTGAAGGGGACCATGTGGCCCTAAAGCCTTCGGGTCCCCGTCCCCACCAAGGCCTTGTCTCCCAGGTGTGCCAGCCCAGGTGCTGCACAGCTGTGTCCACAGTGCCCACGGTCCCTGCTCCAGAACTTCCCAGGCCCTTCACCTGGTGACCCCTGCCCACCCCATGCCCCAGGCCCACCTGCCGCGGGGAAGGCCTGCCCGGGCTTGGGCAGAGCTGTGGGCTGCCAGCCGCCACTGTCTTTTTCCAGGAGGGCAGGCCCCTCCTTGCTGGCCCCATCACAGGCCCAGCAAGATGGTCCCTGCAGAAATCAGTGACTCGGGTTAGGGCCAGCAGCCCACAAGGACGGTGCCTGCAAGAGCAGCTGGACATCCTCAAGCAGCTGGGAGGGCTGAGTGACCGCTGACCATGTGCTCAGGCCTCTGCACAGGCATTGCCGGTCACAGCGATGGGCTAGTTCTCACCCACAGACAGACCCGCTGTCTCCGAGGTCTGCCGCGTGCCTTCTTCCCTGGGCACGTGTGTCGGGGCTCGTTTGCGAGGAGCATCCCTGCTGCCAAGGTGACCAGCACACAGAGGCCCAGTGCTGCCCCATCCGAGGCAACACCCCAACCCCACACCCCACCCCTTGTTCTTGGAAGAGCCACTGGGTGCCTGTCATGCGTGGGAAGGGCGGGGAGAGCATCTGTGGAAATTATCTAGAATTCTTTTCATGGAGAGTTTGTCTCTGTCCTCATTGGTTGATTGGATCCTTTGTGTCAGCGTGGACATGTGGATGCTTATTTTACACCTTGAGTTACAATCCAGTGCCACTTTATTTATTTATTTTTGCTCAAATCGCCCCAGCCTTGGCCGTTGGGAATCTCCCCTGGGTTCAGGGTCCCTTGGACAAGTCTCCGTGAGGTGTCTGGGAGTGTGTGCGTGCGCGCGTGTGTGTGCTGCCTCCATTTCTGACGCTGGAGGAGTCACTCCTGTGTGTCCCTCCCTCTTGGGTGTGAGAGTCTCTCCCAGGAACCCTGCTACTCTCGCCGGCATTGGTGCCAGGCACCGAGGTCTGGACGTCAGGTCTGCTTGTCGCTACTGGGGTGTCACTGCTTTCGACCCGCTCGGCTGATGCAGCGAGGTGGCACAGGTGTGTACACTCCCCGTGCACACGCACACATAAAAATCTGCACACGTCACCACCTGCACCTCTGTTGAGTAAATGTGAGTTCGCGCCGATGCCTTGCTGGGATCTACCACCGCGTGGGCCGTTCTGGGGAGAGCGAAAATTTGGGGAGCGGCTCTCTGCTGGTGAGGAGGATGCTGCTGGCCTTGCTGCTCAGGAAAGGCCAACACGCTAAGATCGCGGAGTATTTCCCTCGGACTGATGCTGGAATACACATCAGAACAATGCGAATGTTGCAGGTGTAACTGCTGATGTCTCACCGCCCAGTTTGGGTAAATTTAACTTCAGGGACTCCACGTTTGCCTGACATCTGGCTCAGTCCAATCCCATGAATGTGTGGGACCCCTGACGCTACCTGACAGCCAATGGTGGCTTCAGCTCTTGGGGCTGCGATCTGAAGTCCTAGGCATGGAAATGGGCCCTGGGAACCTGGGGTGACCCGGCGTGTGGAGGTCTCATGGTGTGGCCTCACCTCACTTACATCCTGGCCTTCTCTTTCTGGCTCCCTGTGGCCCTGGTGGGCTGCAGGCTCCAGGTCGGTCGCTGCCCAGGAGATGACCCCGCTCCCCAGGATGCCCCTGGCGCCAATCCTGCTGCTGCTTGTCTGGAGTTCTGCCGAAGCTCAGGTCAACCCAGGTAACAGGCCACTGCACCGCTGTGTGCTGCCCACCCAGCCCGACCCCAATGGGCAAGCCCCTCCAGTGTCCCCCATCCCAGGGGGATGGCTCAGCTGGGGGTGTCACAGGAGCAGCAGAGGATTACGCTCTGTGACTCACTGAACCCTGGGAGGGGGGTCAAGTCTCCCGCAGGCAGGGTGTGAGGAAACCTGTGGAAAATGGGAGTGGAGCCCTGGCTGGTGTGGCTCAGTGGATTGAGCATGGTACTGTGAACCAAAAGGTTGCAGGTTCAATTCCCACTCAGGGCACATGCCTGGGATTCGGGCCAGGTCCCGAGTAGGGGGTGTCCCAAGAGAAGAAACCACATACTGATATTTCCCTCCCTCTCTTTTTTCCTCCCTTCCCCTCTCTCTAAACAAATAAATGCAATCTTAGAAAAGAAAATAAAAAAGAAAAGAAAAGAAAAGAGAGGTGGAGGAAGGGCCCATTTCTTCTGCACATTTGAGAATAGACAGGTGGATTTCCAGGTGCCTCAGGGACCCCTGCAGGCTGGTTGTCCAGGTGCCCTTGGGTGCTCAGGCCTGCGTTCCCGTGTGTGTCACAGGCTGCGTTGGGGGCCCCGGTCTTGCGGGATCTCAGGCAGGTTCTCCTTCCTACAGGGAGAAGTGTGCTCCAGAGTAATGTGTTCGGAGGCATCTTTTCCTCCCACCATCCCGCCCCCCACATATTTCTATTACACATATTTTTAAATTGAAACTGATGCAGACAACAGGATCGTGTGTTCATTACCACGGTAACGCTGCTTGACCCCCTGTGTGAAGGTGGGCCGTGGAGGGACTTCTTCCGGGGGTCCTGTCGGCCCAGCAGCACACCTGGTATGTGAGATGGCCTGGCCCAGATGGCCAGGTGCAGGGCTGTGCTGCCCGCTGGCAGGCTGGTGTGGGTGTGTATGCTTGTGAAAATCGCTCAGCAGCCAGAGCAGAAGCAAGAGCGTGCGGTGGCATTCACAGCCACGCTGGAATCTGGTCCACTGGGATTCCCACAGCCTGTCACATGGCCAGGCCCAGAGTCAGCATGGCCTGAACTGCCTGGGGATGGGGAGGGACGCGGCGGCGTCTGCGTTCAGCCCCAAGTGTGAGCGTAGGACGGCGTACGTGGCAGACACATGTTCCAAGGGATGGACTTGACCAACGGCACACCAGCTGGGCGGCACCCGGACGGGGACACAGCCCTCCCAGCTCACCCCTCCCCTGCCGAATGGCGCCCCTGCCCCGTGTGGCCAGCTGTGCAACTTGTGTAAATGGAATCCTGCGACATGAAAACTGCCCTTCCTGTCCGGCTTCTTTCCTGGACATTTTCTTTGCGATGGTTCACGTTGTCCTGTGACATTCCTCTGGGTACGATTTATCTGTGCGGTGTGCCGCGGGTGGGCGTTTGGGTCACTCCCAGGCTGGGCCCATTAGAACCGAATCTCCTGTCATCACGCCTGTGCCTATCTCTGGTGGAGGTGCGGGCTCGGTCCCTCTGGGGCAGCTCCCAGATGGGGCTCCTGGGTCCTGTGCTGCCTGTGACCTTTTTTCGCCCACCGCCACTGAGTCTTCCCAGGGCCCTCTGCCCCTCCACCGGCCAGGCAGTGGGTGGGAGTTGCGGCCCCTTCGGGACTGCGATTTCTGAGGGCGGCGTTCATTGTTCCCTCCACGTAACCAGAAGTCATTTATGAGAATCCCCACCACCCCCACTCCCCCTTGCACAAACTCCACTTCCACAGGCTTTGTAGTCAAGACAAGTCGTAGCCACAATGCCTTAAACGTGAAGGTTTGCTGCTTTAACGGAGCTGGCACCTGGCGGCCTCCCTGGATGAGCGCGGGGGGCTGCTTCATCCTTCCCTTTATCTGCTCTCGCCCATGAGGCCTGCTTGTTGCCCCCTCCTGCCCTGGCACACCCACTGTGGTCCTGCATCCTGTCCCCGCCCTGCTGCCGGGGGAACAGTCACTGCATGTGCAGAGAGGGGGGTGCCAGCCTCTGGGCACAGCCATGGAGACGGCACGACGCGGGGGCGCTTCAGTGACCGACCAGACCACGCTGGCCTCAGGTGTCAGGGAGCAACGGCTGCCCGGGAGTGGGGGCTGGGCTGGCTGAAGACAGCAGCTCTTTCTGCCAGGGCAGAAGAAACGCAGGTCTCAGTGTGCACTCATCTTTCCAGGAACACGGAACATCTGTATGTACACGTGTGTAGACTCGATAGGGCCTGAGCGGGGCCCAAGGAGGGAGAGACCTTGAGGGTTGAATTTCTCTTAAGTGAACCAGGCCAGAGCTGCCCAGGTTGGCCCTTTCTTGCCCATGTGTTTGTTTGGCGAGTCCACCCCGTGGGCAGCCTCCCATCTCCTTCCTGCCAGAAAAAGGATCTCTCTCTGGGGAGGACAGAAACTCCCCTGCCCCTGCAGCACCCTGGCACGAGCCAAACAGGGAAGAAGAGAATGCAGCCTTCAAGGACAGTAGCAACTAACTTCCAGTGGGCCCTCAGTCTGTCACTGGAAGCGGTAGAAGGGGCGTCAGCCCAAGTAACCCTCAAGGTGACCTTGTCAGGCGGGCCGTCCATTGTGCCAGCTTCACAGAGGAGGGGCTGAGGCCACAAAACATCCGGTGGCTTCCTCAAATCCCCCAATGGGGCTCGGGGCAGAGCTGGGCTGCCACCACCCTGGGCAGCCCCTCCTGGCCTTCGTGCACCTGGCCTCCCACAGAGCCAGCCCGAAAGCTCAGGTGTCCCCCAGCCAGGCGACTCTGGTGCCCTGCTGGTGAGAGACGGGAGGTGTGAGGGTGAGCTGGTGGCAAAGGCTTCTCCGGGTCAGGCAAGCAGAGGAAGGAGGGCACCTGAGCTGAGGCGAGGAAGGCCCAGAGGTCTGGATGGAAAATGAAAGTGTGGACAGCCCTTTGGGGGTGGGGGGCGTCACCAGGCACAGGCAAGCTGAGGGTGGCACCCAGACCTGGACCCACGTGATTTGGGGATCCTCAGGCTGTGAGCAGGGCTTTCTGCTCAACAGCTTCGTTGTGACCTGTGACAGCAGAATTCTGCTGCACCACTTCCTTTCTCTGGGAACGCAGGTTCTGGTTTGTTTGTTTTTTAAGTTAGATTCTTTATTTTATTTAATTTTTAAAATTTTCAGTAAATGTATACCCCTTCCACCATTTCTCCCATCCTCTGCTGCCTGGCTCTGGCAGCTGTCACTACGTTTTCTGTTTGCATGAGCTTCATGGTTTTTTTTTTTTCAGGTTTCACACATGAGAAAGATCATATGGTATTTGTCTTTCTCTGACTTCTTCCACTTAGCCTAACACCCTCTAGGTCCGTCCATGTTGTTGCAAAGGGTAAGACCTCACTCTTCTTTATGGCTGAGTAATATTCCAGTGTGCGCACACACCGCATTTCTATCCACATGTCTACCGATGGGCACTTAGCTGGTTTCCAGATCTTGGCAGCTGTGAATCGTGCTGCAGTGAGCATGGGGGAGCAGGTGCCTTTTTGAGGGATCACTTTCTTTTTCTGCAGATATATTCCCACAAGAGGAATTGACGGGTCTTATGGTAGTTCTATTCTTAATTTTTCGAGGACCCTCCATACTGTTTTCCACAGTGGTTACACCAATATACAATCCCACCAATTGTACAAGGTTTCCCTTTCTCCACATCCTCAGCAACAGTTACTATTTCTTATCTTTTTGATGGTAGGTAGCCATTCTAACAGGTGCGCAGTGATATCTCACTGTGGCTTTGATTTGCATTTCCCTGGTGATGAGAAGTGTTGAATGTTGAGCATCTTTTCATGCACCTGTTGGCCATCTGTGTGTCTTGTTTGGAAAAATGTCTATTTAGGTCCTCTGCCCATTTTTTAATCAGATTCCCTTTCTTTTTGCTATTAAGTTGTATGAGTTTCTTTATATATTTTGAATATTAACAAATATTAACCCCTTGTAGATAGGTGATTTGCAAACATCTTCTCCCATCCAGAAGGCTGTCTTTTCATTCTGTTGATGGTTTCCTTGGCTACACAGGTGCATTTCAGGTTGCTGTGGTCCCACTTGCTGTTTTTTCCTTTTTTTGCTGTTGCTTTTGGTGTCAAATTTGAAAAATCACCTCCAAGACCTATGTCAAGGAATTTACTGCTTATATTTTCTTCAAAGAGTTTTATGGTTTCCAATCTTATGTTCAAGTCTTTAATCCATTTTGAGTTGATTTTGGTGTGTGGGGTGATGTAGAGGTCCAGTTCCATTCCTTTGCATGTGACTATTCATTTCTCAACACCATTTATTGAAGAGACTGTCCTTTCCCCATTTCATATTCTTGGCTCCTTTATCATTAATTAATTGATCATATATTCATGGGTTTATTTCTGGGCACTTGATTGTATTCCATTGATTTCTATGTCTGTTTTGATGCCAGCACCACACTGTTTTGATTACTGTAAACGTGTGATGTAGTTTTAAATCAGGAAGTGTGAGGCCTCCAGCTTTGTTCTTCTTTCTCAAGATTGCTTTAGCTATTTGGAGGTGTTTGTGTGTGTGTGTGTGTGTGTGTGTGTGTGTATGTTTCCATACAAATTTTAGGGTTATTTATTCTATTTGAAAAATGCCATGGGAATTTTGACAGGGATTGCCTCGAATCTGTAGGCTGCTTTGGGTCGAATGGATGCTTAAGAAATGCTGATTCTTCCACTCTATAAGCACAGAATATCTTTCCACATGTTGGCATCTTCTTCAACAGCGTTCATCAATGTTTTGTAGTTTTCAATATATGGGTCTCGTACCTCCTTGGTTCAATTCCCTCCTAGGCCTTTTAATTCTTTTTGATACAATTGTTAAAGGTATTGTTTTCTTTCTTTGTTTTTCTGACAGTTCACTGTCAGCGTACAGAAACGCGACAGATTTTCCGGGCATTGATTTTGTGCCCTGTCACTGGACACAGGTCTCATTTGCAGTCAGAGGCCAGCGAGCCTGGGGCCAGGGTGTCCTAGGTAGCCAACTCCCTCAGTCGCCATCCAGACTCCTGCCAGCTCAGCTCTTCTTGACCTGAGGTCTCATGTCTGGAGGGTGAGTGGTGATGGCACCGTGAAGACACAGGGCTCGCTGGCTCCACCAAGGCAATGGAAGCGAGGGGTGTTCACGCTGGTTCCAACTCCGTCGCTCTCCAGCTTTGTGGCTTTAGGTAGCTCTCTGGGTCTGCCTTTGCTCTCTTGGGAAACAGGCAGGATACACTACTCTCGCTTCACAGGGACCAGATGAGACTGTGGAGGTCAGCGGGCTTTGGAAAGTCACGAGCAAACATCATTGTTACTTTTGGGAGATAAGGAAGTTAAAGTAACCCCAACACCATGCAACAATGGCTTCTGTCAAGTAGCTGACGGAGGAAGAAAGAAAAAAACAGCTCGTTAGTGACCACTGTGCTCCCTGAGGTCTGCAGGACAGACTTGAGTTACCTCTGGGGAGTGGGGGTTTCTGTCAACCCTGCACTCGGCTGTCCTAACCCCAGGGGACACAGGGCCCTGGGCCCAGGCCAAGCAGTTCTGCGACGGTGTGTTTTTCTGGGGAGAACAGTCTGATTGTTGACTTAGCTCTTGGTCTGACCAGCAGGCCTCGGAAGAGCATGGATGTGGCCAGACTGGCCTCCCAGAATTTTTTTTTGTGGTTTGGATGCATACACAGAAAAGTAAAAGTTCAAGCATTCAAACAATGGGATTTTGTGTGGTGGGGGTAGTTGACCTTGAGTAGGAGGTGACGAGTTGTTTAAAAACCTGTGACTTTTCCCTGCTTCCCAGATGTTTATGACCGTGGCCATCGTTTTGGGTACTGTGGTGCTGTGGTAACGATCTCGGGGGACGTGTGACAGGCAGACAACATTGTACTTGCTTCTCCCAGCAAGTGAGGGGCGTGGCAGACCCTTCTGCAGAACAGGATCTAAATGAGGCCATGTGGGACGTGAGCTCACATAGGTGACAGGAGGCTGAGAAGGAGCCTGTAAGACTATTGTCCCTTTAAATGATGGGGGTGCAAAGCACAGAGCAAGTGAGCCAGGAGGTGATGGACAGATGGACAGAAGATACCTGAGCTGCACTGCTGAGGCCCCCCTAGAAGCCTCCGAAGCCTCCAGTCTCCCTGCTTTGGCCACAGGCAGTTGGCATTGGAGGGGAGTTTTAACGACATTCAGACTGTCTGCTGGGTGCTATAGGCCGAAGACGGGAGGCCAAGCCGAGCCATGTCTCCTGTGAATAAGCGCCTCGAACTCCAGCCACGGCCCAGCTAGCACAGGAGCCAGCTATGGGGGTAGGACAGACCCATGCAAGAAAGCTGTCATTTTAATTTGTTTGTTTGCTTTTGGTGGGTTCTGGGGGTGTCCAACCCATGGCCCATGGGCCACATGCAGCCCGGGATGGCTGTGAATGCAGCCCAACAGAAAATTGTACATTTAGTTAAAACATTATGAGATGTTTTTGTGATTATGTGTCACACTGTGTTTAACGTGTGGCCCAAGACAACCTTCCTTCTTCCAGAGTGGCCCAGAGGCACCGAAAATTTGGACACCACTGATGTAGACAAAGGACTCAGTTTGCTGTGGGAGAGGTGGCCCAGCTCAGCCCCTGACATGGGGGCCATTTCTCATAGACACTGCATTTGCTTCTTCTAAAGCAACCCAGAGTTTGATGGCCCTCGGGAGGTTACTCACTTCAGCCTCCAGCCCCGTGGGTTAGTGGCTATGATGGTGCTTCTTTATAGAAACACTGTGAGGAATTGTGGGTTAATATATGTCCACTACTGAGAGCCACCACACTTAGCAAAGGTCAAGATTATTCATCTTGTAATTAGTTTTACTCTGACATGTTCTAAAAAAAGATTGGAGTTGGCTTCCATAGTTGTGGAAGGAAGGAAGGAAGGAAGGAAGGAAGGAAGGAAGGAAGGAAGGAAGAAGGAAGGATGGAAGGAAGGAAATAAATAAAGAAAGAGAGAGTGAGTCTATGGCCATACCACCCTGAATGCGCCCAATCTCGTCTGATCTCGAAAGCTAAGCAGGGTTGGGCCTGGTTAGTACTCGGATGGGAGAAAGAAAGAAAAGAAAAGAAAAGAAAGAAAGAAAGAAAGAAAGAAAGAAAGAAAGAAAGAAAGAAAGAAAGAAAGAAAGAAAGAAAGAGAAAAGGAAAGAAAACTGAGTCAAGGGGATGGAGGGACTCGAACAGGCCAGGCTTATTTCAGGTTAAATATGCAGAACGCACTACATCCAGCTCTCCAGGGTTGGCTGGTGACCACCTTGACTGGGCTCTGAGCTTCCTAGCAGCCAATGCAAAAGTAAAACAATCAGTTAAGAGGACTCACCCAAGGTATTGAGTGAGGGTTTGTCCCCGCACAGTGGGTGGAGAAGCTGCTGCCCACTGAGAAGAAATGGAAGAACCAGGCGAAATCCCCAGTGGTCTCAAGAGGCACCGACCGGCGCTGAGGCTGAGAGAGCTGAGGAGCTCAGAGCAGAGAGGGGAGAACTGGGACTGGATGCTACCTCCTCCTCCGTGGCCACTTCAGCCGACGGTTAGTTTGGAGCCAGGGGTGGATTCAGGCTCTGCCCAGGCAGACAACTCTGTGGGACAAAGCCCAGAGCTTCCCAAGGGACCTGCCTCTTGCCCAGCACGTTGCCAGGTGCTGGGCTGCGGTGGCGGCAGCACGGTGCGAACATGGCAGGAGACGCTGCGCAGAGGCTGAGCTGAGCTTCGAGTCGAATGAGACAAAGTCGGACACCCCTGGTCTGGGTCAAGCCGCACCTCTGCAGCCTCGCTGTTGGAGGACGAGGAACTGGAGGCTCAGAGGTGTAGTGACCTGTCTCAGAGTCCTGTCACTGGGAGTGGCGGGACCGAGTGTCAAGCACCTGTGATTATGGCCAAGTTCTCCACTGCTTCTCGGCTCCCAGCTGCTCGCCACAGAGCCCAACCCCCTCGTGGGGGAACAACGCACTGTTTTGAGGTGACGCCTTCCCTGACCCTGCTACCCTTACCTCAGGGTTCCGAAATGCAGATCAGCTTGGGACCCTCCCTGGAGCTCGGCAGGAACTGTTTCTGAAAAGTTTGGGGTCTTCTAGGAAAATGGCTGTCCCAGTGGGCAGCCTTCAACTGGGCCAGAGAGGTCTTGGCAAAACAGCCTCTGGGTACCCAGCAGAAACCAAACAGCCAGCCTTAGCCCCCAGTGGGGTCTCCTGATGGAGGCACACACCTGAGCAGGGCCCAGCCTGGCCCAGCCTGCAGTGCGGCTCTTGTGGGAGCTCGCCCATGTTCAGCTGCGTTAACTGGGTCACCCTGTCCTTTCTGGATTTGGAAGAACTAAACTGTGGTCACCTGGGGTGGAAGAAAGAGGGATGAGGGATCAGGTACCTGCATCCCAGGCCAGGTCCCCTGAGCCCCTGAACCGGTGGGAATCATTCCCTCTCTGGGCCATTGCAGCAGCCAGACTTCTGGAGGCCCTTCCTGGCTCTGACATCTCCTGGTGGCAGGTGCTCCTGTGGAGCACAGGTGGTCTTGGCCCCCATCCTGCTTCATCTTATCCTCCCTGTGCCAAGAGGGTGGTGGCAGCCCCCAGGGCCCAGGCCTGGCATGTTCCCTGTGGTTTCCTGGAAGCAGCATGCGGGGGCACCCACGGATGGGGAGGTGCGGCCTGGGGTTCACAGCCAGAAGTGAACAGCATCGTGCAAGTGAGGTTCTCAGGCAGCTGCTCCTCCCGGGCCACCTGCCACCCACTGGGCCTGCCAAACACAGTGCTAGGGTGGGGGGATGGCCCCCCTGCTGGGTGTGAGCTGCTGAGGGCTCTGGAACTTTTCCACTCTGGGAAACTGGAAGAGGGAGTCAGCATCTCTGTCCAGGAGATGACAGGGTGGCGGAAGTGGTGGGGAAGCCACCAGCACAGCCCAGAGCAGAATCAGGAACCCCCTCTGTGCCGTGGGGCCCACCTGTCACACTTTTGGCTGGGCCCTGCTGGGCTCCCAGACAGACTGGGTAGGGAGGTGGGTCTGTGAAACAATAGGGTGGGTGTGGGGGGTGGCGGGTGGCAGGCATTTGGGACCTGGGCCCACTTGGCACAGTTGGTTGGGCTCCCTTCTGCTGAGGGGCCGACCAAAAACAGGCATTCCGTGGGACAACTGCTTGGTGCTGCTGAGAAGCGCTACATTGGTGGCCCCGGGCCACAGCCTGTCTTGGTCCCAATGCCTCACGGTGATGAAAGGCCATCCAGCGCCAGTTGGTCAGTTGCCTGAGCCCAAGGGAGCCCGGGTCACCGAGAGCTGTCATCCTGAGCCCTGGGCCTTTAGAGGGGCTCTGAAACGCAGGGGCTTGTCAGCCTCGAGGATCTGCCTTCTCAAGCTCATTTGGGCTCTTCTGGGATCTTCCCGTTTCTACAGGAGCTTCGGGACCGTTTCGTCTGTGCAGGAATGTCCATCTTGAGGACCCTGGGTGGACAGATGTCCTCACACACCGAGGCGGGCTCACCCTGTGGTCTCTGAGGCTCTTTATCTCTCAGCAGTGCTGGGTCGGGCCCAGTGAGAGTCTCACTCACGGCTTCAGCGACCAGTGTCCCTCGGTCCATCTTCAAGTGTTTTCATGGCACCACATGAAAAAGATGACTTTGGGTCAAGCCTTTCACTGTTTTGCTCTACATTTTCACTTTTGTGTGTGCTGCAAACCCCACAATACATTATTGTTGTTTAACTAGCCAGTCGCCACTTAACGAGGTGTAAACACATTTAAAACCATCTCCCATATCTCCTGCGTGATCACCATGCTGCCATCTGTATCTCTGTTCCAAACGCTCCCCCTTTCTTCAGCTCCTTCTGAAAGTTTCTCTCCTGCACCTGCTGTAAGCAGCTGGGTCATCATGTGCTGTGGCACCGTCTTCTTCATGATTGTTGGGCTTTGTGTCATACAGTGTCTTGGGTGTAGACTTTTCGTTAAATTTGAAAACGTTTTCCCCAGATTTTATTCAAGTATTCTTCTGTCTTCCCCTCTTCTCTCCTTCAAGGACTCCGTCGACGTACTGACCAAGAGGGCTGACACGCTCTGTGTCTTAGTGAGGGTCTGTCTTTCTGTTGGCTGACTGAGTGGTTTCCTGTCTTGTTTCACTTTGGCTGGTTTCCACGGATGTTTTCGAGTGCATGGATCTTTGCTTCAAGGAGCCCTCTGCCTTTCGTCCCAGCCAGCGTGTTCGATCTTGCACATCCAACCCGCACCCCCAGAAATCCGATTCGCACACTCCCTAAACCATCCGGCTCCCCTCATGGTTTGAGCACGGCAGTGCCGTTACGGCTGGCTGAATTTTCCAATTCTACCTTCTCTATCTGCTCTGTGTTTCAGCTGGTTTTCCCCTCTGGGTTCTGTTTCCCTGCTTCCATAGTGACTGTTTGGTTTTTCAACTGCATGGGGCCTGTTTATGTTAAAAACGCATTTTTGTTTATCTGAAACATAAGCGTAGCTGAGGACCCCATGGGCACAGGGGTGGCCACGCTGTGTGCTAAGAGCTCCTGTCCCCTCATCCTCCGCAGGCTCCCTGCTTGCCCCCTCAGCTCAGGAAATGCTCCATCCAGCCCCTGCCTGCACTGTTGCCCCCCACCCCCATGCAGTAGCCATGGTCACAGCTGGACGCTGGTGCCATCGTGGGGCTCAATGCCTTTGTCTCCTGTCTCTCCGGGGCCCCTGACCTCGGCTGACTGACAGTTATCACATTGAAACCCGATATTTTACACACACACTGTCTGTTCCTTCTTCGTCTGGTTTACCCAGCAGAGCAAGCCTGGCCCCTGTGCCTCCCCCTCAGGGGGTTGGGGAGGCCCATCTCTGAGGGTCCTGGGGCCCAAACTGGGTGCTGATGAGGCAACACTGTGTGCTCGGCCCCTTCATGGGAGCGTCTGCTGGATTTGCACCCTGGTTTCCTGAAATCCGATCCCTGGGGAGAAGAATGCTCTGGACCCCTGGGGGATGGGGTCACATGGATAAACTGTTGGGAGCCCACCTACCTGCTGAGGAAGGGATGGGGAGGGTCCTAGGGCTTTACCAAAGGAAAAGAAAAGTCACCCAGTGGGCTCCGTTATGGTACTTGTCTGAGTTTGGACCAAATGGTAGCCTGGCCCAGGGTCAAGGCGTGGATGACTGAATGGTAACCAGTGTGGAGGCAGAGCCAGGAAGAGAAAGAGGCTGAAAGTGTCACTGTGCTGCAGCCAGGGTCATGGAGGGCTTTGGGAGACTCAAGGCCACCTTTCCCATGTCCACTACCCAGCCCCCTTCCCCCCGGGGTCTCCGGGAAGATGAGTGAAGATCTCCTGTCTTTGGTTTCTCCCCGTCCAGCTGTGTGCCGCTACCCCCTGGGCATGTCGGGCGGCCACATTCCAGATGAGGACATCACTGCGTCCAGTCAGTGGTCGGAATCCACGGCTGCCCGATACGGAAGGTGAGGGTCATCCCCAGGACCGCAGGCTCCGGGGGGGAGGGGGTGGGCAGGGGCTGGTGCTTGGTGGGAGCTGGAGGGAATGGGGAGGACTTCATGGGCCTGTCCCATGCCCCGTTTTCAGGGAGAAAGTTTTGGGCTTAGCCATGGATGCTGGTCTGACACAGTGGTCCGGAGCCACCGCACAGCAGGGGTTTTTGTTCTGTTCTCACTGGGAGACGCTGCAGGGAGGGGCTCGGCAGTGATGCTGGGGGGAGGGGAAGACTAGGTAGGACATTGGGGTTAGAGACCCTGTCCTTGCCCTGGTCCCCTTCTCTGTGAAGCCTCCTACACCATGTGATGTGCAGTGAGGTCCTCCACACACCCTCCCTTCAATCGAGGACCCCGTGTGGCACATGGCATGTGCCTGTGTTCCAACACCAGGGGTCCTATAGGGAGAGAAACTCCTTCACCCAAATCAGTGTGCTCATTGGGGCCCAACCCCCCTCCTGTGATCTGATCCTTTGGGGACACAGTGCTGACTTGTGCTCACCAGGCATCACCCACAAGAGAAGGAGCCCCCCTAAATTCCATGCGCAGTGTACAGGAGGGGAGTGGGGTGGGGTTGGAAGGGGACACTGAGGGGCAGGTGACATGGGTGAAGGAAGGCACATTGCAGGGGAGAGGGGATGCGGCCACAGGGCCCCCACCTGAGCCTGATGCCGATTTCACGATCCTGCTCCCTAGTAGCCCGACACACCCCCATCCCTCGTGCCCACCACGGGCTCCCGCTCAGCCCGGCAGCCATGCCCAACCTGTCTGCTGCTTCACCAGCACCCGAGACCCTGGGGTCTGCCCCTCCCACCCCTGGGACTGGACTCCCAGGCAGCACGTGGCCAGTGTGGTCACGCTGAGACACTCAGGGGAGGGGCCCGTGCACGGCTGTGGGGAGGGCTGCATGGCATGGGACCTCCACTGAGGTTCTGAGTCAGGATGGAGCTGGGGCCCTATGTGACCTGAAGGCCTCCAGCTCCCGGTGGCAGCTGTCCTCCTTGTTCCTGGGGCCCAGCCACACACAGGTACGGTGGCGGCAGTCTGACTGCTGGGATGAGCCCAAGGTGTCCGCCTGGCCTGGACTCCTGTTGTCCTCTTCCAGGATGGCCAAATGCTTGCTGAGGGTTGGGAGTCAGACCCGGGGTTTCACACATGGTGCCCCCTGTGCCGCAGGCTGGACTCAGAAGAAGGGGACGGAGCCTGGTGTCCGGAGGTCCCGGTGGAGCCAGACGACCTCAAGGAGTTTCTGCAGATCGACCTGCGCAGCCTGCACTTCATCACGCTGGTGGGGACCCAGGGCCGCCACGCTGGGGGCCACGGCATCGAGTTTGCCCCCATGTACAAGATCAACTACAGCCGGGACGGCAGCCGCTGGATTTCCTGGCGGAACCGGCACGGGAGGCAGGTAGGCAGCAGGATGTCCCGGCTCTAGTGTGGCCTCAGGAAGATGTCACGGCTGTCTGTGCGGCCGTGGGTCCACGGGTAACCCGTGAGACCCAGCGAGGGGTGCGGGGGTCAGAGTGGAGGCTCCAGGCTGCTGGCCACGCTGAGTGGGTGATTCTCTCCTTGAACTGTAAGGTGTAGGTCTTTCAGGGGTGGCAGTCACCCTAATGCTCTCCTCCGCCCTCTCCTCAGGTGCTGGATGGCAACAGTAACCCATACGACATCTTCCTGAAGGATCTGGAGCCGCCCATCGTGGCCAGATTTGTCCGTTTCGTCCCGGTCACTGACCACGCGATGAATGTGTGCATGAGGGTGGAGCTGTACGGCTGCGTCTGGCTGGGTGGGTGTCCGGGAGCGGGCGTCTGGGCCCCCCACCTCCAGGGAGGCAAGGGCTGGCAGTTCAACTCTCCCTCTGTGGTTGAGGGGAGAAGGGGGCTTCGCTTGGCCAGCCTGGGGTGCAGCTGGTCCCTGCAGCGGAGTGTCCCTGTCACCCCACTGACCGCCACAGGGACAGTTCCTCGAGGCTCCCTCACCTTCGTGGGGGCCTGGTACACACGCAGCACAGACAGTGGCCTTGGCACCTTGGGGCTCCCGGGGCTGCCTGGCTACCCCTCCCTCAGGGGCTGACCACCCGTGTCTCCCTCGCAGACGGCCTGGTGTCCTACAACGCCCCAGCTGGACAGCAGCTGGTGCTCCCCGGGGGCTCCGTCATCTACCTGAACGATTCAGTCTACGATGGAGCCGTGGGCTACAGGTGAACGCTGGGGGCACTCTGGTTGTCAGAACGGGGAAATGGCCACCAGAAAGTAGTCCTTGGGATCAATAATCAATCAATCAGTCTTCAACCGGTATTCATTTTGACCCCATGCTGGGCATTGGGAGCCGATTTAGACAAACTCGAATTGGCAGTCTTCACTTGCAGGAATGCAGAGCCCAGTCTGGGAGGACAAAGCAAAGGCGGGGAGACCATGAACCCCACTAAGCCCCTCCCCAGGGTGGCTCTGAGGGGGCAGCCAGAGGCTTTGACCCTGACCGAGGGTGTGCGGTCCGACCCCGTAATGGCCAACGTGCAGAGGCAAAGGACCGTGGGAGCTGAGTTGCCAGTGTAATAGATGGGACAGGCTGCACATCCAGGAAGACTGACCCCTTCACTGTAAACTGAGTGCAGATGCGCACCCGTGAGCCTTAGCGTGACGGGGCATGCTTCCAGGGCGAGCTGACCCCAGAGTGGGGGGCAGTTGGGGGAGCGAGGCCGGGAGCAGCCTGACTGCAGCAGAAGTTGGTGCAGAGGGTGCACCCGTGAGAGCAGCCTGTTCAGGACCCACAGGCACTGGTGTTGGACAACACCTGGGCCCACCTGTCCCCAAGCCTGGCCATTCACCCACCCACTTCAGCACCTTGTGTTGCTTAGCTTGGTCTTGACCTGCAGAAGGGCAGCCCAGCATAGCGGTCAGACTGTAGAGAGGCCCAGGCCAGAGCACAGAGGCTGGTGACTCAGGAGTGGGGAAGCCCAGTGTCCTGCAGGCCTATGTGGGGGGCACAGACCACTGTCCGGCTGTTCCCGGTCACTTCCTCCCATCCACTGGGTGACGGCTGGAATGCACTTGGCCCTACCCTGCCTTTGTAGTCTCAAGGCCCTGAGGACATCAGAGGGTGACAGAGACCAGTTCAGTGCATCCGTCTTTGCTCGTTAGCCATTACTATGATGGGTGCAGTGGAGGGGCAAGCGAAGGAGGAAGCCTAGCACGAGGTGAACCCCTGGCTAGTGTTGCCAAGGCACCTGCTCCTCCCTGTGAGCTCACGTGGTCAAACAGGCGAGAAAAGCGATAGTGAAAGGGGAGGGGCTGCACTCATGTTGGAGGGCCTGACCTACCCACCGGGATGGGCGAACTCGGAAGGGGCCCCGAAGGGTTGGGGGGAAGGCCCAGGCAGGGGGTGCTCAAAGGGCATTTGAAGTGCAGAGAACAGTGTGCGGACAAAAGAATCACCATTGTGAAGTTTGAGGGAAAGAGGTGCAGTTTGTGAACCAAAGTGGTAGATGTGAGGCAGCCTGTGTCCTGCTTTGGAGGATCTTGAGTGTCAGGGCCCAGGAGGGGGTGTGAGGGGTGGGGAGGGGGCGGAGGAGGGAGCCCCTGGCCAGGAGGTGACTCTGGGGCTGGGAATGAGGAGCTGCATTTGCGTGGACAGCACTGACCATGTTGTAAGATTTGTGCATCTTCCTCAGCAACTCTCCTAGTGTCTAAAATTGGATGAAAATTAAATCTAAACAGGTGTTTCAGTTTGGCAGGGTTTTAATAAAATTTTCAATTACAGCTTACTTCCAGTGTTAGTTTGTATCGGTTTCAGGCACACAGCATAGTGATTACACGTTTCTGTGATTTATGAAGGGGTCCTAGTGTAAGTCAGGTGCCCACCTGGCCCCATGCGGAGTTATGGCAATATTCTGACTCTCGGCCCGGGGCTGGACTTCACAGCCCCCAGACGGTTCCGTGAGTGCCAATCTGCACTTTTTAGCTCCTCCCCCTTTTCACCAGCTGGGTGCAAGTGGTGCTGGTCTCTCACCCTTTAGTTTGGTGTCAGGTTTGGTGTTGGAGGCGTGAGGTGGAAGAGGCTGGAACCGACTCACTGAGCGGGGATGACACCCAGTCAAAGGCGAGTGGGGACGGTTTCCCAGCAGCCCCAGGACCGGGCGGCTGTGTGCTCTCCCTTCCTCCCTCCCTCCCTCCCTCCCTCACTCAGGGATTGTTAATGAGTGCGCTGATAATACTGAGTTGTTATCAAAAGACTTGTTAGACAGAGTCCATCTTTAAGAATGGGTCAGGGCACCGCGGATTACAGAGAGCACAGGAAATGATTGAACGTTGCTGGAACGTTTTGCTACTGAAGAGGTAATCAAAGCCAGACGTTCTGCAAAATTCGTCTCTAGGAAATGTAATTGCCCGCTGATGCAGGACGTCCTGTGAAATGCGGGGTCTGGCAGGAGTAAGTCTGTTTGAGTGTGGTTGCTCAGGTCGTAATATGGGTGAGACAATGTATGGTTCTCATTTGAACGTGCCGCCTAACACGTCCTAGGGTGTGCTCGACGAGGGTGACATTGTGATGTTACGGAATGACATGCTTGTGGCTTTGTCAGAAAAGGTTTGGTGATAAGCCAGGGGAGTTCTCTGTGCTGGGCCTGGTGTATGGGATTCTTCATAACCCTCCCTCCTCCGCCATAATGAGCTTCTCAAAAGCCCGGGGACCGGCGTAGGGAGAGCCCTTCCCTGGACGGGCCCTTCACTGCAGGCACCTCTGTCTCTTTTCCTCCCGTCATGGTGGAGCAGCATGACTGAAGGGCTGGGCCAGCTGACGGACGGGGTGTCGGGCCTGGACGACTTCACACAGACGCACGAGTACCACGTGTGGCCTGGCTACGACTACGTGGGCTGGAGGAACGAGAGCGCTGCCCATGGCTACGTGGAGATCGTGTTCGAGTTCGACCGCGTCAGGAACTTTACCACCATGAAGGTCAGCGGGCTGGCGCAGCAGCACGTGGGGGGCAGGGCTGCAGGACAGGCTCCTGACCTCACCAGTCTGGTCACCTCCTCCTTGGCCAGCGAGGTGGTTGCCTGAGGCCACCGCCCCTTGTGATCTGGGGTTCCAGGCCCAGAGCACACCTTCAGCTCAGTCTGCAGGACTGACAGCATGTTCAGGCCTGTGATGAAGTGCCTCCTTCCACGGTCAGGAGAAAAAAATTAATTTAGGGCCAGCAATTGGTCTCACTTTTTAACGGTGTGGTTATAAAATATAATTTTAAACTGATGGCTGTCCCCGGGAGAGTGCTGATGATCCCCTCCAGGGAGGGGGCTCCCGGCAGGCTGACCTCCGGGAAAGGGTGGGGCTTCGAGTTTCCAGCCTCTGCTCACCCACAGCACCAAGGTCCTGTCCTGCTCTTCTGTCCCCCAGTTCATTTATTTTTAAAGATTTTATTTATTTATTTTTAGAGAGGGGGAAGAGAAGGAGAAAGAGAGGGAGAGAAATATCAATGTGTGGTTGCCTCTCACACACCCCCTACTGGGGACCTGGCCCACAACCCAGGCATGTGCCCTGACTGAAAATCGAACTGGCCACCTTTGGTTTGCAGGCTGGCGCTCAATCCACTGAGCCACACCAGCCAGGGTTGTCCCCCAGTTCTTGTTTACCACCATTTGTCTGCATTGGGTGTCGGTTCTCTTACTGGACCTCAGGCTCCTCCCAGGTGGGGACCCTGCTCTCTGACCTCTGTCCCTGGCACGTCACATATGCCAGCGTGATGAATGTTTGCGATGACCTGATTGTAATGGCTGCGTTGCCTACGCCAGCCTGCACAGTTACAAATGTCTCTGCCACCGCGGGCACAAGGAAGAGCAGGCGTGTGGCAGGAACAGGGCTGGGCAAGCAGCCTTTTCTTCCTTGTGGATGGACCCTGCAGGAGAGCCGGCCAGGCCTGAGTTGCTGTGGGGACTTGGAGACCACTCCTGGGACAGGGTGTCGGTTCCAGAGGGAGCCTAGAGTGTGGATGACCCCGAACGTCTCTGTGCATGGCTGGTGTGCCGGCACAGAGGAGTCCCTGCACCCACAGCCCCCTGCGTCATCTCCCCCCCAGGTGCATTGCAACAACATGTTCGAGAAAGGTGTGAAGATCTTCAAGGAGGTGCAGTGCTACTTCCGCTCGGATTCCAGCGAGTGGGAGCCGCAGGCCGTCTCCTTCCCGCTGGTGCTGGACGACGCCAACCCCAGCGCCCGCTTTGTCACCGTGCCGCTGCAGCACCGCATGGCCAGCGCTGTGAAGTGCCAGTACCACTTCGCCGACACCTGGATGATGTTCAGCGAGATCACCTTCCAGTCCGGTGCGGGGCCCGGGTGCCGAGGGGGCAGGTGGGGGTGCAGGGAGGGGCCAGAGGGGACAGGGTGTGCGCTCAGCTCTCACACATTCATCGAAAAGACCCGGAGCACGAAGGGCGGGAACAGGACAGTGGGATGTGTTAGGGACATCCTGTGAATGAAGCCACGCGAGGGGAAGGTCATCTGGCCACTGTCACAACATTTAAATGAAAATCTGTAAAGACACACAAAGTCAGGAGGACAGTGGGCCCGCCTGTCTTGTCTGCCATATCTGCTTGCTCTGGTCTCTCCTTTGCTGCCATATTTTGATGCAAATCTAAGACATTGCCCGCCATCCTTCCTAAGAACGGTCAGGTACTCTCAGAAAACAGCGTCATCTTTGTGTGGGCAGTGCCGTGGTAACATCTGACCCCGGACACCCATTGATACTGTGACGTCCTCACATCACCTTGTGGCCTGTCCGCGCTCTGTCCAGAACAGGGATCCAGGCAGGGCCCTCTCAGGGAATTGCCTTAATTATATTCCTAAATGTCTCTTGCAATCGGGAATGGCCCTTTTTGAAACACTGCGTCCGGTTGCGCTGATGGTGTGTGAGTGCCGACCGGCTGGCATAGCTATGGCTGTTTCAGTCTGTCCTGTATTTATTTTTGTTGAGGGTTTTTCCTGCACTGGGCTATGTGCTTTTTAAAAACAAAAAATTTTTTCAGGGTTGGGGAAAACAATTCATTGTTTTATTAGGGAAAATTTTGCTCGATTAGCCTGAGAGAGTGTTCGGTGACCCCGCCCCAGGCCCACTCCCTGGCTGAGTTCTCTGTCCATTTTGCTGACTTTGGGTCTCATTCCTTCCACAAGCTTTCTGGTAATGTGTGGCCCCAAACCTCCCCATCACCGTTCCTTAAACTTCCTTGTACCGTGGCATCTAGTATACAATAATTGAAACAAAAATTTTACAAAAATTGCCCTTACTACATAGAAGAATGGTGATTCTTTTGTTCAGGAAGTTACATGAGGTCATTTTTAAGGAAGGCAGGTGGCATCCCACGGAATTGAGGTCACCATGTGCTGGGTCACGACCTGCCTCCCGTAAACCTGCAGCCTTGCGGTCCTGCCTGCAGCCCTGACCCCCCCCCCCAACCTGGTCTCTAACAGATGCTGCCATGTACAACAGCTCTGGAGCCCCACCCACTGCGCCCTCAGCACCCGCCACCTACGGTAAGTGGGCGTCCTCCTTAGAGAAACAGGTGGGAGGGAGCCCCTGGACGGGGTGGGGCCCATGCAGGCAGCTGTGCAGGAGGCCTGGCCCCCGGGGATGAGGAGGGGCCCTGGGAACGCAGATGGCTCACACCCAATTAAGGGTGCCCACGCACTCTCTGTGGCTGGGTCACCGACTCCGAAACCCAGCCCCAGGGGGTCTCTAGTTGTTCCCATTGCTCCAGTGAGTTTGAGGAGCAGAGGCAGGGAAAGGGACGTTTCCACCTGTGCCCCATGGTGCGGGGAGGGGGGGACTCTGGGAAGTGAAATGCCAGGCTCTCTGATGGCAGACAAATGTGTGCTGTGGGTTCTGGCACTCCCTGGCCACAGAGGCAGCCCTTGAGGGATGCATGACCCTGCATTTCCAGAGAGGCTCCTCTGCCACCTTGTCCTATCTCAGAGACGCAGCATTTCCCCTAGTGCTCACACGGTTTGATTAGGGGCCCGTAGACCCAGGCCTCGGTGATACAGAAACACAACTTTGTGAAGAATGGAAAACCTGCCCATTAGCGGGTCTGATATTCGAGGAAGAGGAGCAGCAGGGGGCTGCTGCTGTGCCCAGGGCGGGTGGGGGCATTGCTGTGGGCACAGAGTCCAGAGGTGGTAGCATGGCCGCTGGAGAGATTGTCCTGAAGGGCCAGGTCCTGCCGCCTGTCCCTGGTCCAGTCCCTGGGCTCCCCCTGGCCCCACAAGAGACTCATCTGCCCCATCTCCATGTCCCTGGTCACAGACCCCATGCTGAAGGCCGATGACAGCAGCACCCGCATCCTGATTGGCTGCCTGGTGGCCATCATCTTCATCCTCCTGGCCATCATCGTTATCATCCTCTGGAGGCAGTTCTGGCAGAAGATGCTGGAGAAGGTGAGGCTGTGCCTGAGCCGTGGCCACCCAGGCATGGAGGGTGCACTGGGAGGAGGGCCTCACCCTCCTGTGAATGGCGGAAGCTCACCAGGCTGCCAGGAAGCGTGGGGACAGAGGGGCTGGTAGCTGCAGCGGCCAGAGATGCATGAGCACGTCCGTGGTCAGAGCTCGTTTTCAGAGCGAAGACCATGGAACCTCCCCAGAAAACCCCTCCCAATGTGTGAGATCTACGCCCGGGCATTGCCCTTGGAGATTCTGATCCCCTGAGTTGGGGGCGGGGTGCTGCAGGTGCATTTTTTAATCCTCACCCAAGGGTAGTATTGATTTGAGAGAGAGAGGAACATGATGTGAGAGAGAAATGTCAATCAGTTGCCTCCTGTATGCACCGAGACCAAGGAATTGAGTCTACAACCTTTTGCTGTATGAGACGATGCTCCAGCCAACCCAGTCAATCCAGCAACCAGGCCAGAGCAGGCGTGTGCCCTTTAAATAAAAAATTAACAAGTGATTCTGAGGGACAACCAATACCTACAGAAAAATCTCTGACAATACTGTTCCTTCACTTCTTTGCTGTTTGTTTGTTTGCTTTTTCGGAGTGTGTGTGTTTAGAAAAGGTCCCAGCCAAGTCCTCACAATCATGTTCCTACTTTGCTCTGCATTGAAAGTTACGGTTGTCCATCCCTCCGAGTCGCTCCTCAGAAGGTTTCTCGAATTATCTGAGTAATTGTTATTCCATTTGTCTAACACTTAACGTCCGCAAAGACTTTTGGGTATGTTGTTTTTCTGGAACCTTGTTGAGGGTGGGGAGCTGGGCGCAGCTGCAGTTGGGGGTCTTTCCAGCGAGCTCACCTGACGTGCTTCGTGTCCTACGACTCACACCCTGACTTTTAGGCTCCTCCCAGTTGTCAGTCTTTTTTTTTTTTTTTTTAAGATCTTATTTATTTATTTTTAGAGAGAGGAAGTGGGAGGGAGAAAGATAGGGAGAGAAATATCCACGTGTGGCTGCCTCTCACATGCCTCCTACTGGGGACCTGGCCCACAACCCAGGTATGCGCCCTGACTGGGAATCAAACCGGTGACCCTTTTGTTCGAAGGCTGGTACTCAATCCATTGAGTCACACCAGCCAGGGCTCAGTTGACAGTCTTGAAATATATTAACTTCTTTTCTTTCAAAACATACATGTCTCACCCAAGGTGGGACATCTGTGACTTTCTTGGTTCCTTAGGCCAGGTAATGACTTTCTGGATGCTATGGCTGAATGTCCCACACTCCTGGGGGCTTCTGAGGGTTAATGTTTCTGCACTTGGCCATGGATGGCTCCCGGGTCTGTGAGCTCATGTGGACGTGGACTCTGAGCAGTCAGGGGAGCCCTGGGCTGTGAGCGAGGGAACAGGGGAGCAACAGGGCCTGACCAATGTCGTGTGGGGAAGGGGCTTGTGGGGACCAGGCCCACATGCAGGGGACCAGCAAAGGAACAGGGCCTTTGAGGATGGACTGGACTCTCAAGAACTCCAGACGCAGGACAGGAGGATGGGGCTCGAGTAGGGACCGGGAGACCAAGGACCTGGAGCCCAGTCTTCGATCCCTTTCAGTCTGGTCCACAGTCTGTTTCCAGGATGATTCAGTTCATTTTAAGGTTTTTTTAGGCAGCGGTGTTTCCCAGAACAGAGGGTTTCCTTGCTTCCCATATGGGCTTCCATCATTGTTCTAAAAACACTTTCTCCAAATGAAAGCTCCTGGTCCACAATCAGGGCTGGGAGACTGAAGGGAGCACGTCCCTCGGGAAAATCCTGGGAAGTCCGGGGAGAGGGGAGCCTGGGTGGTAGCCCAATTGGTGCAGGTGGACGGGGGCCGGGGTGAGGGGTGTCGCAGGACAGCTTGAGGCTGCAGGGAGTCCTCACTAAATGGCCTGCAGGACGGGGGTTGGGGGGTGGGGATCCGTGCCCTCTCCTCCACACCTGCTTCTCTCAGACCCACCCCTGGCCACACTCCTTGGATTTTCTTCTGAAAGGACTGGGATGCCTTCCTGAGCTGGGAGGGGAGTATGGCTTGGAAACTCTCCAGGGACAAAGGGGAGAAGGGGAGAAAAATTTTGCCCCTGACAGCTGGACTTTATCCTTCAAAAACCTCCTTCTGCCCTGTACATCCTGAGCAAGATAACTCAAGAGGCCCTGGAAAAATGCAGGACTTCTCCCTGTGAGGGAATTCTTGGGGGGAACGTGTAAATGCGCACCTCCACTCCCAGAAACATTGCTCAACATCGCTCAGGCCACAGTGTTGCTTGTAGGCCACTCTGTGCATTCGGCGTGCTTTCCCTGAGAGGTTGTACCCCACGTATTGAGCCTGCAGTGTGCTGGGCTCCAGCTGAGTACTGGGGACTTTTCTGCAAGCAGACGGGCCTGCCAGTGGGGGGGATGAAGCAGGCATCTGAGTTTCTCACTGACTCCCACCGTGTGCAGTACGAACCAAAGAGCCGCATACATCCAGGTTCTGGCGTATTTGGAAGGAGCAGACAGGTCACCTTAGGTAGGATGAGGGTTGGCTGTTCCATTCATGTGTCAGGTGGAACCCACTTCGGGATCCCTTCACCCTTCTGCAGCCATTTTATTTTTGGTTCCCCAAAACGTGGGGCTCGGGTGACAAGGGGAAACAGTGATTTGCCGCGTTACAGCGCATTCGGTGAGTTAAGGGGCATCTGAGCTTAGTTTACAGCCGATCTGTGCGGTGCAGGGCCCACAGCCGAGTCCTCCCTCTGAACGCCCGCCAGTCTGAGGTTGGGCTCCGTGATCTCACCGATAGGTTCTTACAGCGTCAGGTAAACCACAGGTGCTTCAGGGCAGCCTGCAGCACAGAAGTTAGGTAGCACTTGCCCTGAAGGAGTGAGGGCCGTCCTGGGTCACAGGGCACCCCTCCCCGCAGCGGGCGGGCGCGAGCGGCGCGTCTGGAGATGGGGAGCCGGACTCAGAGGGTACGCAGGGTCCCTTCGTGCAGCCAAAGCCTCCCCCCACCTCCTTTGCCTCCCCTCCCCCGCAGGCCTCCCGGCGGATGCTGGACGACGAGATGACCGTCAGCCTGTCCCTGCCCAGCGAGTCCAGCATGTTCAACAACAACCGCTCCTCGTCGCCCAGCGAGGAGCAGGGGTCCAACTCCACCTACGACCGCATCTTCCCCCTGCGCCCCGACTACCAGGAGCCCTCCCGGCTCATCCGCAAACTCCCGGAGTTCACGCCGGGGGAGGAGGAGCCAGGTGAGGGCCGGGCGTGGGCGGGGCCGAGGGAGGGCCTGGGCCGCGGCCGCAGGGGCCGTTGTGCTGGCGCATCCTAGGGTTAGTGGGGACAAGCCCCCCTCCTCCATCTCTGAGCGCCTCTCCTTGGCTCCTGCCCGGAGAAGAAGTTGGCAGGGAGCCCCGTCTCGGGAGGGGAAGCAGGGGACCAAAGGGCCCTCCAGCAGTGCAACCACCTCGTTTTACACAGGAGGAAGTGCCCCGACCAGCGACTTGCTGGACTAGGGGTACGCTTAGGGCTGGAGCTTCCCCTGGAGGAAAAAGCCCTCGGGTCCCAGGTTGCCCTCTCCTTGGATCTCTGTTACCTCCCTCACCTGAGCTGATTTTCTTTGACGGGAGCGTATCGGAATCATACCAGATTTTTTTTATTATGAGAGTGACCGTTTCTCGGCTTTGCTGGGTAAAACAGGGCTGGTTGGCTGCCTTTCCAGTGTTTCTTGAAAAACTGGTGTGGATATGCTGGTGACATCAGGAGGGACACTGGGGGCATGGCTAAGGCTCAGCTCTCTGAGAGGTCGGCCACAAGGGCACCCCACGGGGATGCAGCATCGGGGAGACAGGCCATCCCAGGAGCCGCGGCTCCCAGAGGTCGGGCCTTGGCCCATGGAGGAAAGAGAGAAGGGGAACGCTGGACTCAGGTCCCATAGATGGCGAGAATAAGGGAGTAAACACCATGGTTTTCTAGGCTGGCAGACTTGCCCTATTTTCTGAAGTCTAAAACATCCCCCTTTATATTTTCATCTTTTTTCCCCTTAAGTTAGGGAGTGTCTTAAACTAGATCATATAAATTTAATCAGAAAAATTTTTTAAGATTTTATTTTTAGAGAGAGGGGAAGGGAAGGAGAGAAACATCCATGTGTGGTTGCTTCTCACATGCCTCCTACAGGGGACCTGGCCCAAAACCCAGGCATGTGCCCTGACTGGGAATCAAACCAGCAACCTTTTGGTTCACAGGCCAGCACTCAATCCACTGAGCCACACCAGCCAGGGCTAATCAGAAAAGTTTTAAATACCTAAACTAGGTCATTAAGTCAGTGATAGTGTCTCACAATGAAAGAGACATGCTGTGAGATCATCAGCCTTTAATATTCCTGCCTTTCAGAGCCCGTACCTTCCTGCTTGGCTTCCCCACAAGGTCATCCAAGGACAGTGCCCCTGTAGCCTGAGAGACACTTAGGGCCAGACCCATGGCCTCTCCGCTTAAGGCCACGAGGGGAGCCTCTGAGGAGCCTCATGGGCGTACCACGCGTGGGGGCCCTAGGGACACATGCCTGCCCCCCTTCCCATCCCTCAGGGCTCCCTCCTTGCAGAGACCCCCAGAGCTTCCTGGACCAACCCCCGCCCTTGTCTTCCAGGCTGCAGTGGCCTCGTGAAGCCGGTCCAGCCCAGCGGGCCAGATGGGGTTCCCCACTACGCTGAGGCCGACATCGTGAACCTCCAAGGGGTGACTGGGGGCAATACCTACTCTGTGCCGGCACTGACCATGGACCTGCTGTCTGGGAAGGATGTGGCGGTGGAGGAATTCCCCAGGAAGCTGCTGACCTTCAAGGAGAAGCTGGGGGAAGGCCAGTTTGGGGAGGTGAGTGGGCTCCCGCTCCAGGCCTGGGCTGCTCTGAGGCCAGGGCCGCACCGAAGTGTCCATAGAGAGAGCAGCGCATCCCTTCCACCATGGACGCACCCTTGGGAGCCTCCTCCACGTGCCCCCCACCCCTGACCACGTTCCCCATGAGAACACTGTGCTGGGTCCACCTCATCTTTGCCAAATTCCAGCAGTTTCCCAGGTCTCCTAACTGCTAGGTAGGTATTTTCACAGCAAGCCAGCTATACAACTTACCAGATATCCTGAAAAACAGTCAATATTTTCAAGTGTTGTATAAGGGGTCCCAGAGGGTGGGGCCCCATGAGACGTGACCGTCTTTTACAAACTGCCCAGGGACACCCGCTGCTGAGACCCACTTTGGTTTTTCCTCTTTAATGAGAGTTTTGTGTGAAATGGTCAAAAACAACCTTGCCCTGGTGTTTGGTCCCAGAAGCAGCCTCTTGGGACTGAGTCTCCGGCTGAGACAAGGAGGAGCCCTCTGCTCAGCAGCCTCCAAGTCAGGCCTGCCGAGCCTGCCCCTCCCTTGGTCCCCGAGCCCCCGGAGCGCTTGCGGCAGGGACTGCAGTTGAGTTGAAGGCTCCACGCTGCCCTCTCTGCTCTCCGGCTGTAATGTTTGGTCATTGGGACCGTGTTCCCGATGGTCAGGGGATCGCTCGCTTCCCCCGTGCGTAGATTCGGTGTGGCAGGAGGTATGGCAGCATGTCCCCGACTGTCCCTGAGCTAAAGGTGCAGGCTGGTGATGCTGACCCCATGCTCAGAGATTGTCTTAGAGAGGAAATCGCACAATCCAGAAAACTCCCGGCATTCATACCAAGCCCCATGTAATGTGAGCTGAGCCATGTCACACACGTGCCCATTCACATGTTCAGTGTTCCATGACCCACCTCACTCCCTTCATAAAGTGTTACGTGCCACATCATTTATGCCAGTTATCTGAGTCACAGGCATGTCCTGCAGGCCCTCAAGGGGCCCCTGCTGGTCTGGCTGCGTGGTGAGGTTGGGCGCGTCCCCAGGGGCCCCTGTGGAGCGCTGTGACCCCTTCGGAGATGCAGTGGCAGGGATGCTGAGTCCTGCCTCTTGTCCAGGTCCACCTCTGTGAAGTGGAGGCCATGGAGAAGCTGGGAGATGAAGGCTTTGCCCCCGACACCAGTGCTGGCCCACCGGTGCTGGTGGCCGTGAAGATGCTCCGGGCCGACGCCAACAAGAATGCCAGGTCTGTGCTCACAGCGTCGGGACTTGCCCTTTACGGGGATCAGGGGCCCACCTGGAAACTCCCGCGCATCACTGTCTTTGGCAAGGGGGAAGCCTGTGAGCTGCCTTATGTTTCCATGGTTACACTTCCCCTCCTGCGAGCCCAGCATCCTCACCTGGGTCCTCCGCCTCCCTCAGACACAAACGCACATTCCCCACTGGACTCGTGACCTGTTCACCCCTGACCATCTGTCCACCTGACCCGAGTGTCCTCGCCTGCCGGTCACACACATGCTCCTGCTCCGCTTCCTGTGCTGTCCTGTCCCCTTCCTCTTTACTTGCTCATCCTTTTTTCTCTTCCATGCTCCTTTCCTTCTCTGTCCAGCAACCCTCACAATGAAAAGCCACCTCCACTTGGAGAAGTGCCCATGACTCAAACAGAGGATGCATGGTCCTTTAGCTGTGCCCCAACCTGGGACCCTCCCCTCCATGGGGTGCAGTCCTGCCACGCCACTGTCCGAGGGTCTTTCCGTGTCTGTGATGCTGAGCTTCCTCACCCAGAGGCGCGGCCAGAAGCTGTTGGACGAGCCCCGGACGAGGCCCCGTCTCGGGGGGCACACGTGATTCCCCACTGGCATTGGCCGCTTCATCTCGCTGAGACTCAGAGTGAGAGAAGGTTTCTCACCCCTGCTCTCCCGACCACCAGACACACCCAAAATGCTGACAAGGCTTCAGGGAGAGTCTCAGGAATGTCAGGGGGTGGGGCAAAGAGGAAAGGCCAGGAACTGGAGGCAGAGGGGTTGAAGCTTCATCTGAGAACTCCAGTCCTGAGGGTGCTAGCCGGAACGGCAGCTAATGCCCGGGGGTCCCGTAGGGAGATGGAGCACTTCTTCCTTATATTAATTTCAGCACTTGATCTGATACACTGCAACGTCTCCAGACAGGACGCGCTTCCACCTGCTGTTCACTTTGGTGGGGATGGCGTCCCTGCTCCTGCGTCCACGCCTGCCTGTGGAGCCGTGGTGGTCGGCTGGGGCTCTGGCCCCTCTCGGGCCGTGGACACCCCTGTTTGGGCTTGATGTGCTCAATAGGGTTTGTGGGTCCCACTGATAGAGCTCAACTCCCAGGGTCCTAGAGAACTCCCGGACAGTTAGCAGACCTGCCCTTGTCACTCAGGGAACCCGGGCTAGTGGCCTTGCGACCCAAAGGTTGCTGTGGGGAAGGGTGTAGCCACTGTGTGACTCGGGGTGGCCGTCACCAAACACTTGCACAGTGATCTGTCCTGGCCAAGTGGGCACTCCCTTTGCAGAGACCCCAGAATGCCACTATGAACTTGGCCTGTTGGGACTGACAGCTGGTCCTTCCTCATTCAGAAAAACTGAGAGAAAGTACAGAATCAGCAGACAAGCCCAAGGGCAGGGATTCACTTTATGAAAAGTTTCTTTGCTTTATCGATGGAGCGGCCCCGGGGCTTTTCTCGGGGTGAACGCTCTGGTGCGCTTGGGGCTCCTTTGCAGTGAAGAGTGTCCCTCCCTAGAGTTGTGTTGGGGGGCGTGCCCCTTGTCCAGCCAGCATGAACCCCGTTCTGCGTGGAAGGCGTGGTGTTGGGCACTGGGATGCCAACGTGCCCAAATCGCAGGCCTTGTTCTCAGAGAGCTCACAGGGTGTGTGGAGTCCGACAGCCCTGGGGGTCAGGGTGGGTGGGGGCAGGTGCTCTGTCCTCTCAAAGGTCGTCTGAGGGAGCCGGGCTGGGTGGAAGGGCAGGCGAAGTGTGGCTGCGCCCACTTCCCCCTCTGGGCCCTGACTCTGGGCTTGTCCATGTGTGTCCTCCAAAGGAATGACTTTCTTAAGGAGATCAAGATCATGTCGCGGCTCAAGGACGCCAACATCATCCGCCTGCTCGCCGTGTGCATCGCCGATGACCCCTTGTGCATGATCACCGAGTACATGGAGAATGGGGACCTCAACCAGTTCCTCTCCCGCCATGAGCCCCCAGGCTCCACACCTGGCGAGGTGCCCACGGTCAGGTGAGGAGCTGGTGGCCCTGACACCCTGGGTTCGCTGCACCCGGGAGCCGTGAGCCCCATATCTTGGCCATTCACCACGTGGTGTGGCTGCCAGGGGAAGCAGAGACTCCTGATGAGTGGAGAGGGATGTTACGGCCTCGGCCCTGGAACCCACTGGAGGACAGGCCCTGGTCATGGCTTCCTCTGTCTGTCAGCGACTTTCCCTCCTTCGTGTCTCCTCAGTTACGCCGACTTGAAATTTATGGTGACTCAGATCGCATCAGGCATGAAGTACCTTTCCTCCCTCAACTTTGTCCACCGAGACCTGGCCACACGGAACTGCCTCGTGGGCAAGAACTACACCATCAAGATCGCCGACTTCGGGATGAGCCGGAACCTGTACAGTGGGGACTATTACCGCATCCAGGGCCGAGCGGTGCTGCCCATCCGCTGGATGTCCTGGGAGAGCATCCTGCTGGTGAGCCGTGTGGGCAGGGCCCGGGTGATGGGGTGGGTCAGGGGCAGCAGGTCCAGGGCCGCCAGTCTGGTCTGGGGCAGCCCGGGCAGCCAAGGTGAACCTCTGGTCTCCAGGTTGGGGTCGTCCTCTTCAAGAGCTGATTATCATTGTTAACACTCACCCATTTCTGCCAGCAAATGTAATACGCTCGAGGCAGAAAATTTGCATAAAAGGTTTAAAAATACACCCATCATGATAAGAGATTTAGTGTGTGTTTTTTTTCTCCTTTCCACATACTGAGGGGAGTCTTAATTAGTTTAAGATATTTTAAAAATTCACTTAAAAGAAATGTTATCCACACAAAATCATTTTCTTCTGTATTAACTTCTTAACCATACTTCTAATTAATTATTTACACTAATCTCTATATTTTTATTTTGATGATTATTACCACTTACTTTTTATTTTAAGTTCGTTGTTCTTCGCTTTAAGAGTTTTATTCCACTCTTGGTCCTCTGGACCATGGGTGGGGAAGAGAGGCATTTTTCCACGAGTGTTTCCGCTGGAGCTGTTTCCTCTGACCCCGCGCAGCTGAATGGGGGTCTGGCGGCTGATGGCTGCGCCCCAGGCAGCCCAGAACTGAGACGGGAAGATGGTGTTAGCTTCACACCATCCTCTCAGCTCCTCCCTGCAGGTCGTGAGGGGTTCACGTGGTGGCCTCGCCCTCAGCGGAGGTAGGGATGACACAGGGCTGTGAAAATCTAAACTGTTCCACTTTCCCTTCCTGTCCTCATTGAAACAGGGCAAGTTCACCACGGCAAGTGACGTGTGGGCCTTCGGGGTGACCCTGTGGGAGACATTCACCTTCTGCCAGGAGCAGCCCTATTCCCAGCTGTCGGACGAGCAGGTCATCGAGAACACAGGGGAGTTCTTCCGGGACCAGGGCCGGCAGGTGAGGGCTGTTGGGTGCACGGCGTGGGCCTGGGAGCTCTCCAAGGAGGGAGCAAGGTTAGCCCTGGCATAGCAGGACAGACCTGGGCTGGGAGATGGGCCAACTGCGTGGTGTCCTGTGTCACTCACGATCCAGATTCTCTGGGGTTTAATTTTTTTCACCCATTTAAAAATATTCAGTGTAAAAGGGTGCATCATCTTCACCTTCATTAAATACTGGTGGTGAACCAAATACATTCTGAGCGACCACCAGATGGGTGAGTAGCGAAACCCAATATTTGACTAAAGCCATGGCCAAAGCCACATGCCACCACTGTGTGCTGAGAGAGTGCCTGCCACTGATGTAAGTTTCCAGCTTCAATAAAAATTTATTAAATTTAACCCACAAACTTAGGGAACATGATTTATTATAAGTATAGTTTATCATGTGAAAGTGTTACATTTTATTGGATATTACTGTATAAATATTGTGGGTAAGTTTATAATTTACATTTGATCACTTTAACTTTTATTATTAGAATTTTGGTAATCGCATGGTAAAAGGCTGGCCTTCGAGTGTGGGGCAGCAGCTTCTCCCCTTAGCCAGCTGCGCTCCAGGTGCTGTGGTCACAGGCCACACCCATGGGACCTAGGTCGTCCCCGAGTGGCCTGGCTGACATCACCAGCTTATCAAAAGTAGCAGATGTAATGCAGAAGACACCTTCTGTGACCTGAACTCTGGCAGGGGTTTCCTATGAGGGGCCGTAGCCCAGGCAAAGCCTGAATGCTCTGAATTCCGCCACCAGCACCTGGCGTCCAGGGTGATCATTTCCCGACTGAAGGAGCACACTCAGCATGTCTGTTTTCAGTTTCTCTTGACAAAATGTGAAGAGTTTCCTTGGAAGCTCGTGGTCTAAAGGGATAGGGTGCCGACCCCTTGGTTTCCAGCTGTGATGTCTTTTTGCTCGGTGGTGGGGACCCCAGACTGGCCCTCGGGAAGCCCTGCTGCAGACCAGCGGACCAAACGAGGGGAGGGGGCAGGCTGAGGGGTTCAGACTCCTGTGACTCTGTCACAGAGGAGAAGGGACACCACACGGACTTCAGTTCAAGACCATGGGACGTGGGCAAACGAAAGAGCGATGCAGCGACTCTTCCTTTCCCTTCTTTCCTCAATGTTCTCTCTTTTTGTTTATTTTGGTTTCCAAAGACGTACCTGCCCCAGCCCGCAATCTGCCCGGACTCCGTGTACAAGCTGATGCTGAGCTGCTGGAGGAGGGACACCAGGCACCGGCCCTCCTTCCAGGAAATCCACCTGCTGCTCCTCCAACAGGGGGACGAGTGAGGTCTTCAAACCTGGCCACCCATTGTGCCCAGGCAGCCCGGCGACACCCAGCACTCAGCCCTGCCCACTGCGCCACCCGGACCGAGTGCGCGGAGGGCAGGGGCCCCTGCGCACTCTCTCTGTCCTCGGCTCCTGCCACTGCACCCCCACTCTCCACCCCTGGCCCATATATACTTGTTTTTTACATTAAAGAACTAAAAAAGGAAAAAAAAAAAGCCTAGGGCAGATAAAATCCAGTAAAGAAATCTCCACTGATATACCAAAGTTCTGGATCAGAAAGGCTAGATGGTTTAGATAATTTATAAAGGTTAAATATGCTTGTGTTTATAAATGTGCAGATTCTACAATATTTTTTTTCCACGTTGCCTTTAAAGAAATAGTTTCAGCAAGAAAAACTTGAAGAATACCAGTATCTTTGGAAACCTGAGGTTAGGTTTAGGGGAAACCCTCGGCAAGTGTGGAGACTTGGAAGAAGTGGTTCCAGGGACCAGTCACAGACGGTTTTATTTCGCCCTGCAGCCTCTGGATCATCCCACCCACTGTGCCTCTCTCTCCAGTCAACACAGCTGATACCTGCTTGAGAAACTCTGCTTCCCGGAGTGGGCACTTCGTCCCTTCGTGGGCGGGGTCCAGGTGGCGGCAGTGGACGCGCCTAGAAGCAGAGGACTACGCAGGAAAGAGTGCTCGCTGCCTGCTGGTGTGAAGGGGATCATTGTTTGCAAAACGAGAAACGTACCTCATGTATGGAAGGATTCTTCAGTAGAGTGGGCGCAGGGGAGAAGGCCCGAGGAGGACAGGTGACAGGTGTGCTGCTCCTTTCGGCAGAGGGTCTTCCACTTCCTCTTGTTCAGACACTTCCGGGTGTGTGCCTTAGGGAAAGTTTGCTTTTGGATCCGTAAGAACTGGCGTTTCGGTAGCTCCATTCCAGGCCCTGTGGGTCGTCTTCTCCAAGGCAGACAGCTGTTTGAAGGGATGAATCCCCTGCAGCCCGCAAGGGCCAGGGTTCAAGTTCTCAGGCATGGATGACAGGGAGCAGATCGGCTGTGAGTGTTCCGAAGGGTTGACCTCGGACCAGCGAGTGGCAGCTGTGGGGTCGCTGATGTCCCCTCTGTACAGGGAGCTCCCAGGATGAATGGGCTGCCTCAGATGCGGAGGCCTTTGTCCCTCAAGAGGCTCAGATCTAGGCTGAGGAACTAGGGAAGACAGACAGACAGACGGAAGCTTTGGAGCACAGAGAAGTGGCGTGAGATAGTGCTGGGTGGCCTTTTGTACAGGTCAGGTGCAACAGAGATGCCACCCGTTGAGACAGCTCAGCAGGCAAGTGCCTTGGAGATGCTGTGACCAGGAGAGAGGATGGGGGGAGGCCCTGTCTCCAGAGTTCACGGAAACAGAAACACGGTCCCATCGGAGCCTGGTCAGAACTGGGGCCGAGCCACTACCCTCAGATTCGGTGGGAAGCAGGGAAGGGAACCCCCAAGTCCCACAAAGAAGATGCAGAAAAGGTGGCAGAGGACATGTCCCAGGCTCAGAAAGAGAACTTGACCCTGGGGGCCTGCTTCTGCCACCTGACCTCACTTGGCCCCCCATCAGCCCTCACCTTGCTCCCGGTCTCAGCAGGTGCAGAAGCCCCACACCATGGGGTCCCTTTGCAGGTTCCCTTCCTCCCCCGGAAACTGAGGTGATGACTCAGACTTAGTGTCAGGCTGGAGGGAGCAGCTGTGTCCCCTTTTCTTCCGGGGTGAGGCCCCCACACTGGCCCAGGCCCTGGCCTTGCTCAGCGCAACCACTCAAATGCTAATCTCACCTGGAACCGCTTGCAGACCCGCCCAGAATAAGGTGTGACCGGGCACGCACCGCACTGAGTCCCGTGCAGCCTCCTGCAGGACTGCAGCCTGCCCGGACTCCTCAGGTGGCCAGGGAAGCGGTCCCCTCCCCCTTCCTTTGTCTAACATCCCCCCACTTATTTTTTTTAAGCATTCAGCCTCAACACACCACACGCATGATCTCACAGGAATACAGTCAGATTTCAAGTGAGCTCAGTGTGCCTGGATTTTCCTGGGCTTTTGTCCGATGGCTCACTGGTTTTGGGTGGCTGGCTGGAGCATGTTGTCAAGGACTGTTACCCTTTCTGGGATGAGGAAGGGCCCACCTCTGAGTGGCTGACCAGGGTTCATCGTAGCCTGGCCAATCCCACAGAGTTCACAGCACAAACCCGAGAGAGCCAACTATCATGTGCATGGTGAAGGCCTTGTGTGGAGAATTTAGAAGTCACTCGGATCTGAGTTAGAGGAAGGAAACTAGAAGTGAGTTAGAAAAGGAGTGAGAGAATGTGGAACGTTTTATGTCAGATTGTGGTTCTGGGGTCAGGTTGATAGTATACACAGGCTGGTTGATGGGCAGAGAGCTCAGCCCGACCTGGCACCCGCCCAGACTCTTGTGCTCAGAATCGGCCCAGCCTGGGGAGGCTCCGAGGGGGACATGGCTTTAGTGCAGGGGCAGGATAGCTCGCAGGTGCCCGAGGCTGTGACGAAGCACAGTGTGTGGGCGGGGGTAGCAGATGAGGGAAGGAACACGCATGTGGCTGAACGGAAGGCAGGTGGGCAGAAGGATGGACTGTGCACGGGTGGGCTGCGGAAGCACAACGCCTCACTAGAAGCAGAGCTGAGACAGAGCAGGAAAAGTAAGTGTGTTGAAGATGAAGGGTGGCTGTGTTTGGGGAGGAAGAAATGCTGGATGATGGAGATCGTACTGGTGAGAAATGAGGTATCGGGGGTGGTGTAGGGAACTGAAGGGAGGAGCTTCGAGGGGTTTGAGAAAGAGAAAGTTCCTTGTGGGTGTGAGGCCCAGGAGCACCCAGCAGGGAGGATGCTGTGTTTCAGAGGAAGCAGGTGAGGAAGGGCCTGAGTGCCTGTGTCCTGCAGCTGAGAAGCGATCAGCCCTGCTGATTTTCTCAGCTTGCCCTGGATGCAGGCCTGGAAGTGGGGTTTGACGGAGCTTCGCCAGGCTTGGTGTCCTGGCTCTGCATCTGTGAATCGGGTCCCCGCTGAGCCCAGAAGGGCATGGGAACAGGGAGGCAATAGGCTTGAGTGAGGCTGACTCAGTCTGGTTTGACGCCCGCACAGAGGTGGGTGCTGGGTGCTGTTGGAAGCCACGTGAGGTTGTTGCCCCACCCAGGCTCCCCACAGGGAAGAGGGCTCCACCATGTGTTTTGAGTGAAAGGAGAACAGAAGGAGAGAGTCCAAAAGAGGAAAACAGAGGAAGACATTCCAAGGAAATACTCTGAAACAGAATAGTGTCTGTTTTGCCCAAAACTAAGAAGAAGAAAAAGAAGACGACGATGATGACGACAGTTAAAGCGTAACTCGCTCCCCAAATAGGGCTAGTAAGTCTTGGATCCTAAGTTGAATTTCTAGTCTTGCCATCTTATCTTTCAATAAGGCCTCTGACTGTTGGCTGTGCCTGTGGCAGGTCCCAGAATGTTTCTGGAAGTTTCAGGCCCTGGTGTATGCTGGGAGAGCCTTCTGAACTGAAATGTAACATTTTTGTAGAAACACATGGATGTCCGTTCCACATGGTGAGTGTCCTGGAACGGTTCATGGTGATTAGATCGCAGGCCTTCTGGGTGCTCTGCGGTGGGGGCTGCGTCGTTTGGTGGGCGATTGCTTGGTGTGTCCCTTTCCCAAAACTTGTTTTGAAGGACTTCAGGACTCCCAAGACGTTGCGAAAGTAGCACAGCGTGGCCTACCCTAACCCCACTGCTAACATCTTACATAACCACTGTGCACTTCCAAAGCCAGAAAACTGGCCTTGCTCCAACACCAGTAACTAAACCACAGGAGTGTTCAGATTTCGACAGCTTTTCACACGTACTTATTTAGTTTCTGGGTGGGTTTAGCGCTTGGTTAAGTAGCTGGTTCATAGTGAGAAAGATACCACCTGGATCCACTTGTCCAAAACCTGAAAGAGAATGTAACAAATTGGCCAGTTTCTTTATCAATGAGCATTATCCAGCCTAGCCGGTGTCCACATTTGCTGACTTCGTTTGGCTGTTTAGCATCTGGAACAACCCAGAACAACTTGAAAGGACTCAGGACAGGAAGAGCTGCCCGTGGCTTGCTGGCTAGAGAACCAGGCAAGGAGGGAAGTCTGGGTGGCTCCTGCTGTTCCCACAGTGACAAGGGCTTGTAATTGTGGCCGAGAGGACTTGAGATGGCCCAGCGATTGGTCAAGAAGGAGGTGGCACCGAGTTCCAGCCCCAGGGCAGCTTGTGGAAGGAATCGAGAATGTGATGTAGTTCTCCAAAGTGTGATAAACCATTTTCAGAATAGTAGAGAGGTTTCATTTGCCTAGGTATCTGTTCTGAAATGGGGCACCGACTACAGTGGACCAAATTAAAGGCAGACCCACAGTGACCTGGGGGCTGTGGAGCTTCCATTTCTGATGCTCCTACCTGGTGGTGTCCAAACTGCTCCATCTGTGGGTCACAAGATTGCAACTTGATCACCACTGTGTCCTGTGAGGTCATTCCATACGTGTTTGCAGAGGGCTGTTTTTGAATGAAACTATAGAAGCAGAAACTTGTCATACCATGTGCTGGGGATGAGTTAGGGAGAGTTGCCCTGCTGTGGCGTAGAGTTTGTGTTCAAACTGGGAAAGGGCCCAGGGCTTACCACCTGTCTGTTTCCTGATGGGAAAGTCGACCTTCACGGGCTTGAGACAGCATTTCAAGGTCGTTCTGTACAAGACACCCCGTCCCAAGTGGGCACTACACACTGACCCCAAACTCAGCCCATTGGAAACAAACCTTGTAGTTTCTCCCACACACGCCTCGTCTACAACTCCCCAAAACTCCAAAGGGGCAGGAGGAGCCCAGAGGTCACCCGCGCTTTCCCGAATGCACAGCCACAGGTGGAAGGAGAATCAGCAGAGACACCAGGAGAGCCCAGCGGGGTAAGGTGATTGATCACTTCAAGGGAAAACTTGGTTTCTTGAGGCGAGGCTTGGAACTACCAGAAAGCAGGAGGATTCCTGCAAGTACCGCGAGTCTGCAGTCCAGCTGCTCACTTTGCGCTCTTTACTGTCCACATGTCCACTGCTCTCCCCTGCCGTCTGGTGACTGTGCAGAAGCAACACGAAGCAGGTTTCACGAGGGGGGAGGGGCTGGTCCTGCTCTGCAGACTGTGGAGGGTGAGGTGTTGGGTCAAGGGGCAGAGAGCAAACCAAATCAATTTCTGCTTAAAACTATCCTAGTCATTCCAAAATAGAATATGTAAGAATTCTCCGTATTAGAAAAAAAAAGCCACGAGATATCAATTGTATATTTTCTTTTCTTTATTTATTCTCTGTAAGTCTGTCAGATGATACATTGTAAATAACAATGATTAAAGAAATATGCTACTAATGAATGAACGGTCCCTTTCTGTGCAGATGACATGGGTTCTGGGCTTTGTCACCTCTCCCCTGTGGACCTTGCATCCTTTTTGGGGAGGTGAAGGGGCACGGGGGTGGAGCCCACGTGTGGGCAGAGTGCCACACCTGTTCATGGGGGATTCAGCGGGGGGGGGGGGTTCGACCCAGGGGGTTTCTCACCTGTTAGCTGACTTGGTTGGAAGAAAAGCAGCCAGGTCTCTGGAGACCCAAACCTACTAGAGACGGGGATTCTATGCTGCTGCACTAGTCCAGTTCTGGGGGACCCAGCCCAGAAGTCATTGGGGAATCTTTATTGTTGTCACAAAGTAGTCTTGTCTGATACACAGAAATCCCTTCTAAATTCACACACGCTCTGTCTCGACATCTGGACTGCCCAGGCTCACACACTGAGCAACAAAAGCTATGAACACCCAGAATAAGCCAGTCTCTGTAGCAGAGATGAAGATGAAACGCCCAAAACCACATGCTTCTTACCTGCAAGACTGAAGACTATGTCTACCCAGGACTTTCACTGTCTTGAATAATGTGAACACATTTTTTTTCCCTAATGGTGGCTGTGACAGATAAGGGAGCACAGACAATGCCCCGAGAATAGCCAGAGGAGGCTACAGTAACGACCCCCTTGGTCCTGTGAAGTTCTGGGACCCTTTGATTCCGTCCCATCGCCCAAGTGTTGAAAATTGGCATTCTTATATATTTGATCCTACAAAAAATTCCTCATAAAGTCAATGTTCCAAAGATGACATTTTAGAGATCTGGGAGCAGAAATGGTTGTAAAGTGGCACAAGTAAAGAGGAGGGGACAGTCCCCAAACTTCAGCTCCCAGACGCGATCCTTCCCTGTGATATAGCAGGTTCCGCGGCAAAAGCCCCAAACCGAGAGGCCAGAGCCTCGGCCTGTACGTGCCCGGAGCGCACCCCTACTGCAAGCGGCCACCTGGCGGGAGGGGCCCGGACACCTGCGTGGCGGAAGCCGGAAAGCGCGGATTGGCTGGGAGCTGGCCCCTCCCCTCGGTCTATCTCACCCCACCTCCGCACTCGCGGTGAGCGCGAGGTGTAACGCGATTGGTGCACGTGGCGAGGTGTGGCAAGCTGTGTCACCGGCCCCTGATTGGGCGGAGGGCGGAGTACGGGTGCCGACCGGGATATGATTGGAGGGCGTGCCCGAATCGTAGCCGTGAGGGCATCGCCGGGCCCTGATTGGGCAACGAGCGTGGGAGGCAGGGCCGACCGGGATCTGATCTCTTCCTCTGAGAGTCCTGCGGGTCCTGTGGGCGGTTGGGCATTAGTGTGCAGCGATGCCGAAGGTGGTGCTGGTCACCGGGGCGAGCAGGTGAGGTCTCGTGCGCGGTCGCGGCGGCGGGTCCGGGGACGGGTCTGCGGTGTCTGGTCCCGCTTTCTCTTCTGTCGCCTGGGCTCTGACCCAGCGAGACAGGCCGGAGGGGCACCGCGGGGTTAATGCAGTTTCCGTGTCTGAACCCCAGCGGCGTCGGCCGAGCGCTCTGCCAGCGGCTGCTGCAGGAGGAAGACGAGCTGCACCTGTGCTTGGCATGCAGGAATCCCGGCCGCGCCGAGGCCCTCCGCGCCGCGCTGGTGACCGCCCGGCCCTCCGCCCAGGTGAGCACCGTGCAGGTGGACGTCTCCGACCTGCGCTCGGTGCTGCGAGCCGCCAGGGAGCTCAGGCACAGGTGGGCCTCTCGTTGACGGGCTTTCTCACGTGGGGTTGTGCAACGTAGCCACTGAAAGAAGGAGAAAGGGCAGGAAGCCCTGGAAAGGAACACCTGGGCGTAAGAAGTGGTGCTCAGGAAGTCCGTTCATTTTCCTCGTGATCATGCTAATTTAATGAAGATTGATACGGGAGTGCACCCTGAGTGTAACTCCTTTTGACACCTGAGTGCATTTTCTACCTCTTTCCTCCTGGGATCACTAGGTAGGTCAGGCAGGTGCTGACCTGAGAGCCTCTGACACAGAAATGAGAGTAACGTGCCCAGGAGGGTCACAGGGCTTTATACTGCTGTGCTGGTTCCAGAGCCCAGGTCTCCTCTCGGGTTCTTCAGGGAAGACAGTTATCACAAATTAGTAAGTTAGTATCTGGTAAAATACTTAGTGATTTAGCCCCAGTTTAAGGCGGTGAGGCTGTGGGGGAGAGGGAAGCACCAAAGTAATCAGTGAGTTGACCAGCCACAGGCCATCCTGTTAGTGCGGTAGCATTGTACTTAGTTAATTCTCCAAACAGCCGTCCTGGAGGTGGGCGATGTGGTCCAGATTTAGGGAATGATGGTCGATACAGACTCGGGAACATGTGACTCCACATCGAAGCTCCCCAGTCCTGCCGTTTGAAGCCTCCGCCAGGGAAGGACACCCCCCAGGGCCAACACTCTTGTCTGGTGTCTTGCCCACAGGTTTCGCAGGTTAGACTATGTGTACCTGAACGCCGGGATCATGCCCAGCCCACACCTCAACGTCAAAGCACTTTTCTCCAGCCTCTTTTCAAGGTAATTTCCATTGTCCAGACACCCTGCTGGTGAGGAAAGTGCTTAGTTTTTACCTCGTTTTGCCCTGGGCATGTTAAGTTGGGGGACAGGGGGGCATTGAGAACAGTAGACTGAGGGGAAAAGGATCTGTCTCTCATGGGGACAGTCGTGAGGCATGGTTCCGCGTTGTGCTGGGCCCACGATGTCTGTAAGTAGAGCCCCTCAGGATCAGGCAGCAGGTTGCCAGACTGGTCCCCAGGAGGGCGCCTTCCTGGCAGGTGCTCTGACCAGCAGGTGGGGAAGCGCTGAGCCCTCACTGCATCCCTGCAGATTCTCAGTACAGTATGGTGGCTTCCAAAGTGTTTGACCCCAGCCCGCCACGAGAAAGCAGTCTTGTCCCATGACCTAGAGTGCGTGTTCACACACAGAGGTTCTTTGGTTTTAGTTCCCATTAAACACTCCATGCAGACAATCAGTCCCATGCTGGCCTTGACCTCCTCAACCGGTCCATGGCAAACACCGTGTTAATAGTGTTCCTGCTCCAAGAATGCCCAGCACGAACCCTAGGCGTCTGACTGACTGTGGGGGGCAGCTGCCACTGGTTTGTGGGGGGGGGGGGGGGGGAC